>CM069307.1:487500-490000 GCA_035609425.1 Epinephelus awoara
GACACACCTTTAGTAATATTTAAAAAATTTGAGTGAACATCACCCATCTTTACACGTTCCAATCTATGACCCCGGATTTCCACTGGATGCGTGTCCGTTGTGGTACGGCAGTGCTGGTTATCCGCTGCGTGCTCCGCCGTCCGTCAATACCCACCGGCTGCTTTTGCTGTGCGGAGCGGTGCAGCTCCGCCAGAAGACATCTCGGTGCACTGCCATGATGAATATCTCCTCGTCCACGGTGTCAACAGGGTGAAATGACGTCTGAAAACCTCTGACCTGTTGGCTTCAGGCCTGCCTCTGCCCATTATGACGTTTACAAGGTGTAGTGCAGGGAAATATGATCCGCCGTGAACACTGTATATCTTATTTTGAAAATAACCGAATGTTTTATTGTGTTTCTCTGCACGACTTCCTGTCCCGCACGATCTGCTCTGTGCTGAATTGCTGCGTTGTGCTCCGGCATCCGGCAAAAATAGAAGTCCTGCGTATCTGTTGCGGAGGCCTCCGGAGTGCCGGAGCTGAGACGGAGCCGGAACGCAGCACTGCCGGAGCCGGTGGAAACACACACATTGACTAGAATTGAATCTAATCTGCTCTGCTGCCATGCCGGACCGCAGACGCAACCAACACGCATCTGTTGGAAATTGGGGGTTAGAGATGTCGTTTTCACACCACAGGCAGCTGACCGAATCAAAATTTAACAACCTTCCAAAATTTGCTCTGATCATGAGTGGGGCTGGTGAAAGCGAGTAAATGGTAGTCTGACTTAGCCTTTCTTAATGCAGCAGTCCAGTGGTTGTTCGAACACAAGCTGGTGGGAGGGCTTGAGCCCAAGCTTTATTTCTGGAATTAAAAAGATCAGCTAAGTCTGCAGTAAACCATGGACTTGACCGAGCTTTTACCCTATATTTTTCAAAAAAGGAACATGTTTATCAATAACAGAATTAAAACATCAGTAAAATAAAAATCAGGGATTTTGGTAACATCAGGTGCTGCGATACAAGTCATGTAGAAAAGCATGATCATTGAGTTTTTTCAGATTCCTTCTAGTAATTACAGGGCTTGAAGCAAGAAAAAATCCTGTGCCTGAATTTTTTTTCAGAGGGCAGTGCTAGGGGGGTCCGGGGAAGAAATCCAGAAGAAAATTTTGAACATTTGACATCTAAATGAATTAATCTGATGCACTTTGTGAGTATCAATCAAGTATCACATCAAGAAGCTAGAATAACAATTTCAAGGTTTTAGTGATGAAATATGAATAGTTCACCAAAAAAGGAAAATTTGGTCATCAGCTACTACAAAATGGTGGGGGCCGGGCAATTTTAGGCAATTCTGAGCAACAAGAGGCAGAATAGGAAGACAACAACAACGTCTGCATTATAATGTACATATTACATCAGTTGAGGCTTAAACTCACAACCTCTGACGTCAAGGAGCATCTTCTATCTGACTGAGCTAATTAGCAAGTGACAACTCATCTGTGGCTTCACAAATTAGCTCCCACTTATCTCTACCACCCCCCCTCTCTTTCTGTATGTGTGAATTGCAACCCCCAACCTGTAGCCATTTGTGTGTGTGTGTGTGTGTGTGTGTGTGTGTGTGTGTTTTCATCTCTCTCATGTCTAGACCAAACTGAACAAATATTTATAGACGGACAAGCAACATTATAATAAACAGGATTTATTTTTTAAATTTATTTTATTTTGAAAATTGGCCAGATTCTCTCGTCTTTTCTGTGTCCGACTTCATGTTTGGTACGATCCGCTCTATCCAGCTTGACAGAAGTGCACACGGCTCGCGTGAAAAGTTGACCAGACGCTGAACTGAAGCGCTGCAATGCACGAGTCTCCCCCGGGCGCTCCGCTCTGCTCAGAGGCCTGTGTGGACATAATAAAGAGTCTTTATTATGTCTATGGTGCAGACAGTCAGATAGCTTAACATGGGCGCCGATTGAAAACTGCCTCCGCAGCTGGGCGCTGCGCTTCAGTTCCGCGTCCGGTGTGTCTGACGTGACTGAGAGACTGTGAGAACTTAAGGCCCGCCCTACTCTGGCCTCTTATTAGCTAGAACCCCTTATTTACCTTGAGTAATGTGACACACCATTGGTAGTGGGAACTATCACTTTGCTTTACTTTAAAACGACAGGTTAAATGACTGTTGCTATGGCAAGATGATAAAATATTCACAAGAAAAAAATATTCCTGCGCCGGAAATCCGGCACCATGCCAGAGAACTTCAAGCCCTGTAATTACATGGAAGGTTAATTTCTTAATGCTCACATCTCTGATGGAGGGAATAAAACAATGATCACTTATGCCAGGGTCAAATACACCACTGAAAATGTATTTAACAGGCTTGTTACAGAGAATAACTTAAGTTACAATGGTAACTACAGTTCTATGAGTCCTGGATGACCGCCAGAGGCGGTGCATAAGCACTGGATAACTCCGCCCGCGCTAGCGCATGTCGAGTACGAATATCAACAATGTCACCCGTGACC
>CM069307.1:1095000-1367500 GCA_035609425.1 Epinephelus awoara
ATCCATTGTGGGGCTTTCAAAGCCAGCGACAAATATAAATAGAAACAGGCATAGGCGTAATTTATGGGGGGATAGGTGGGTTGTAACCCACCCAATACTCCAAACCAGCCACCACAACCCCCCCAATATCACATCATAATTATTGATAATGAATGTAAAATATTATAAACACCACAATGTGGTAGATTTTCTCAATTTAGCAGTAAAAAATAGTGATGTTTGTCTGTTTGTTTGTCAAATTACCGTAACTCCTGGATCATTCACGATATCGACATAATTCCAGTGGATTCTGAAAGCTGAGAAGCGGCGCTTTCCAGTGATGTACGATACATTATGGTAGTGGCCGGAGTGCCTGTGGGGGAGAGGGTGGAATTCAGCCGAGTAGGAGAGCGTCAGCGGATCAAAGCAAGTACAGCTTGTGAGTGTCGTAGCGATGTTTTATCGGTGTTTTATCTGTGTTTTCTTTGTAAATAACATCTTCATCTTGGTGTTGTAAATAATTGTATCCTTAAATCCTTAAATATATATATGTATATACAGTAGAGGCCAAAAGTTTGGACACACCTTCTCATTCAATGCGTTTTCTTTATTTTCATGACTATTTACTGAAGGCATCAAAACTATGAATGAACACATGTGGAGTTATGTACTTAACAAAAAAAGGTGAAATAACTGAAAACATGTTTTATATACTAGTTTCTTCAAAATAGCCACCCTTTGCTCTGATTACTGCTTTGCACACTCTTGGCATTCTCTCGATGAGCTTCAAGAGGTAGTCACCTGAAATTGTTTCCACTTCACAGGTGTGCCTCATCAGGGTTAATTAGTGGAATTTCTTGCTTTATCAATGGGGTTGGGACCATCAGTTGTGTTGTGCAGAAGTCAGGTTAATACACAGCCGACAGCCCTATTGGACAACTGTTAAAATTCATATTATGGCAAGAACCAATCAGCTAACTAAAGAAAAACGAGTGGCCATCATTACTTTCAGTCAGTCAGTCTGGAAAATTGCAAAAACTTTAAATGTGTCCCCAAGTGGAGTCGCAAAAACCATCAAGCGCTACAACGAAACTGGCACACATGAGGACCGACCCAGGAAAGGAAGACCAAGAGTCACCTCTGCTTCTGAGGATAAGTTCATCAGAGTCACCAGCCTCAGAAATCGCAAGTTAACAGCAGCTCAGATCAGAGACCAGATGAATGCCACACAGAGTTCTAGCAGCAGACCCATCTCTAGAACAACTGTTAAGAGGAGACTGCGCGAATCAGGCCTTCATGGTCAAATAGCTGCTAGGAAACCACTGCTAAGGAGAGGCAACAAGCAGAAGAGATTTGTTTGGGCCAAGAAACACAAGGAATGGACATTAGACCAGTGGAAATCTGTGCTTTGGTCTGATGAGTCTAAATTTGAGATCTTTGGTTCCAACCGCCGTGTCTTTGTGAGACGCAGAAAAGGTGAACGGATGGATTCCACATGCCTGGTTCCCACTGTGAAGCATGGAGGAGGAGGTGTGATGGTGTGGGGGTGTTTTGCTGGTGACACTGTTGGGGATTTATTCAAAATTGAAGGCACACTGAACCAGCATGGCTACCACAGCATCCTGCAGCGACATGCCATGCCATCCGGTTTGCGTTTAGTTGGACGATCATTTATTTTTCAACAGGACAATGACCCCAAACACACCTCCAGGCTGTGTAAGGGCTATTTGACCAAGAAGGAGAGTGATGGAGTGCTGCGGCAGATGACCTGGCCTCCACAGTCACCGGACCTGAACCCAATCGAGATGGTTTGGGGTGAGCTGGACCGCAGAGTGAAGGCAAAGGGGCCAACAAGTGCTAAACACCTCTGGGAACTCCTTCAAGACTGTTGGAAAACCATTTCAGGTGACTACCTCTTGAAGCTCATCGAGAGAATGCCAAGAGTGTGCAAAGCAGTAATCAGAGCAAAGGGTGGCTATTTTAAAGAAACTAGAATATAAAACATGTTTTCAGTTATTTCACCTTTTTTTGTTAAGTACATGACTCCACATGTGTTCATTCATAGCTTTGATGCCTTCAGTGAGAATCTACAATGTAAATAGTCATGAAAATAAAGAAAACGCATTGAATGAGAAGGTGTGTCCAAACTTTTGGCCTCCTGTACTGTACTGTATATATATATATATATATATATATATATAAATACACATGTAGATAAGGATTTTCTCATGCAGGGCATGTTCTCAGACCTGCAGGCGGAAATCTCAACCCCCCCAATGTTCAACTCAAAGTTATGCCCTTGGAAACAGGGGTCTGACCAAAGTTCAGCTCACAATGGCAGTGCTGCATCTCTCTGGGTCTTTTAGGACACCTTTTCATCGGCTTACAATCCAAAATGTTGCCATAGTTTTCTTGCCATGTCTCATCACCCCAAAACACATGAACTTTGTTGCTCTGCCCCATTCACCTCCTGAAATACGATCTCCTTCATGTTGCTGTGGCTTCTCTCTCCCGACAAAACTGTGTTTTCGTGTTCTTTGTCGTGTAAGTCAATGTGTCTTTGTAAGTCTTAGTCGTGTATACCTGTTTGGAGGCACACTTACACCCGCAACTTCCTGCACAACGTTTGAAGAATAACTTTTTTTTTGAGTTAAACCCCGTACTGAGAGAAGAGCTCTGACATTTCAGTCTGCTCCGGAGGACTGCACCATGTCCGACCCCCACTCCAACACCTCTGCCGGAGTGGAGGCGCCACAAGCGGTGCGACAGGACGCGGGAGGGGTAAGCATGGAGGTATTCGAGTGAGGCTAGAGGCTAGCCCACACAAGCTGGCCATCCTCACCATCATACTGGCCAACGTACGCTCTCTAGACAATAAACTGGATTACATACAGCTGCTACGGACTAACCAGAGGACTGTGAAAGACTGTTGTGTTCTTGTGTTTACGGAGACATGACTCAATAATAACGTTCCGGACCACGCCATTCAGCTCAAGCTGCTAACATGCTACCGGCCAGACAGAGCTCTCACTGAAGGAGGCAAGACTCGCGGTGGGGGACTCCGTGTTTACATCAATGATGCCTGGTGTCGTGACGCTGCTGTGGTCTGCAAACACTGCTCACCGTTAGTGGAGCTTATCATCATTATCTGAGCAAACGGAGACTGGATTGCAGCGCGAGACCGGGAGACCACTGTGATATTTTGAGATTCCCCACATGGAAAGAACCTATATGTAACCTATATGTTTAGCATATAGGTCCACATGTAGGTTTGGCATATAGGTGACATAAAAAAAATTGGCCGATTCCCCATACTATGTGTACATATATGTACATATATGTATTAAGCATTTTTTTTATATGTCACCTATATGCCAAACCTATATGTGGACCTATATGCTAAACATATATGCAAAACCTATATGCCTGTCTATTACCTATGTAGTGTACATGAATAATTAAATCCATAAATCAAAACCCAAGATGTCTTTAACTCGGTTTATTGAATATACAAAGGAACAGAAGAACACAATAACAAAAATAATAAAATATCTTTCACTCCCAACAAACAGAACAAAAATAATATATAAATTGTTATAAATTATTGCTTCTTGTTTGCGCGTCTTAGCTCTGTGAGCTTGCTATTTATAGCAGTCCCCAGCTGGCCTTTGGTAGTCTGTGGCCACTTCTTCATTGTAGCCTCTGCGGAGAAGAGAAAATAATGAGAAGTACAGTCCACACTCTGTCACAACCTCTTTGCGCAGGAGCTGTCCTCTAGCTAAAGACGTAACGTCCTGAAAGTCTTTCGTTAGAATTCTCTAAAAAGGCATAGGACCCCACTCCAAACTGACCTTGCACGAATGCTACTCATATGCCGAGTTGGCGATGTCCAGGATCGACCCCACGACCATGCATTCTATAGGAGAGATCTCTACCGAGCAACCTGGGCACAAAAAGATGCAAAAGATGTGACAAAGATACAATCATATACAAACTTATGACACATTTCTGATGTAAAAAGGCTACTTTCACCAAAAGGTCAGATTTGCTCCCCTGTATTTTACACAACAGATGACAAAAATTAGTGGGGTTATTTACAATACTACATGCATGATGCACAAACCAGAGGACTACAATTAACAACAGTGAAAGCCCAATAGCCCAGAGAGATGGATCTAGACGAGAGCTGTGATTAGAAAGTGAGCAAACAACTAGAATTATACTGTTGGCGTTATATTCACTTTATGTTTCACTTTATGCAAATGGGGTCCGTCGGCCGGTGTAGCAGCCCAAGCCGATCTGGTACCTAACGTTACACCGGATCATCAAACTCTGATCTAACTATCAGTAGTAACGTTACTTAAGCTGACCAAACGTCCTCTGTTGCCCGGACATGTCCACTTTTCACGTCCCGTCAGTTTTTTTTTTCATAAACTGATTATAATGTCCGGTTTTCCGTGTGTTAAAGTCATGGCTCCCTTTTTTAGCGATTGTCTCCCTAACCTCAGTTATTTACACTCTATTCAGAAATGCTACTTACTTTAGCTGAGCGGTTAGCAATCTGCTAACGTTAGTTATCTGAGCAAACTGCTAGTTACTTAGCTTTACAGTTAGCGATGGCTTCTCCCTCTCTGCTGCTCTCTCTCTTGCTCAGTGCGTCTTATGTTTAGCTATTCCTCTGCCTCTTTTATAAATGCAGTTCATTTACCAGCATCAGCTCAGCATTATAGAAACCTATCGTTAACGTTAGATGTTGTGGTTAGCCAGGCGGGCAGCAGTGCTTCAATACACTGGTGGAAATGATTAATATTTTGATAACATCAGCCAGATGTTTGCTTACCTGTATAGTAGAACATATGGGAGGTAGGCGTCGAATTGTAGTCCTAGATTTTCACGAAGCTCTCTCCATCTCGGGAAGGCCACACCAATATTTATCCTGGATTTAGCTCTCCTCTTCTTATCCAAATTCTCCTGGGATCGCTTGGTTGACCTGTACATTTCCGTTTTACTGGCTTGTTTACCGGGACAGCTTCGGTGTCAGAAGGTGCAGCAACCGTTAATGTATAACCATGACCCGTGAGTAGTTAGCGTAGCCTAGCAACAGTAACGTTCATTCTCTGACGTCACATCCGGTCTGCTTCTTCTTCTCCTCCTTCATTTAATGTCTAACTGCAGTTACCAGTCATTAGTTGCGACCTAATGACACGGTCCGTAACTGTTATTAATATCTCATATTTATCTGGGTTTGAAAAATTGTTGGAAACATTTCTGATAATCAAAGTACACAACTAAACAAAATATATAATATTGGTTTAGTTGTTTTTAGAATTTTTTATGTGGAAAAACTACATATTATATCTTAAAATGTTGTCGTGATCTGTGTATAGATCATTATAAATGTATTGTTATTGTATATTTAAAATTAATTATTCTATGATACTTTTCTATGATATTCATTTAATTCAATAATTTATTCATTAAACACTTTTATAAACTTAATTTCACCTCCTGTTTATGTTCATCTTCTGTTGAAAACAATTGTTATATAAAAAAAATCACAGTTTACCATATCCTTCTTCATTTGAAGCAATATTTTACATTTTTAACTTGTTCATTCAGTTATTGTTTGTTTTTACCTTATTAATCCCATTACGCAGGGCTCTCAAGGAAATTAAAAATAATGCAAGTTAAATATTGAAAAAATAAGTAATTATCATTTACACTCCAATAACATTTTATAAGATTTTACAGTAAAATATAAATAGACAATTATCATATTAATATCATAATACTCCAGTTGAAACAAGATAGCTTGACCATGTCTTTGAGACATGCATACCAATATCTGAAGCCATCTTAAAATGGGAATGTCTTAAGCCAAGGGAAATATGTCTTAAGACACTCAATGTCTTCAAGACACATGTGCTGCTCTGGCATGTCTTGAGACATGGGTGGCATCTTCAATTTTTTGTCTTAAGATGTCTTAAGACGTCTTGATGTACAAAAATGTCTTGAGATGTCTTGATTTTGGTCATTAAGACATCTTAAGACATATTTCCTTTGGCTTAGTAAGCCAAAGGAAATATGTCTTAAGATGTCTTAAGACACTCAATGTCTTCAAGACACAAAAATCTGTCTGGGTGCATCCCATGTGCTGCTCTGGCATGTCTTGAGACATGGGTGGCGTCTTCTATTTAATGTCTTAAGACGTCTTGATTTTGGTCATTAAGACATCGTGAGACACGTTGATGGCTAGGTATGCAGAACCTGCCACATACCTTGTATTGTACCTTATATGGCCTATATGGTTATTAATAAGCCATATAGGAGACCTATATGCCCTGTATTATGAACATATAGGACCTATATGTGGATAAATAAGCTATATAGGAGACTTATATGCCCTGTATTATGAACATAGGCTATAGGACCTATATGTGGATATAAACAAGCTATATAGGAGACCTATATGTCCTGTATATGCACATATATGCACCAGAATTTAACCTATATGCAACCCATATGTAGCCTATTTGGGGCCTATATGTGGCATATATGCTGGATATATGTAGCATATAGTTGCATATATGCAGCATATAGGTTCTTTCCATGTGGGTCAACATGGCGGCGCCTAGCTGCTAGATTAGAAATCAACAAACTAGCCAAACAAATATAATTACCTAACGGGTGACAACTCCAGCCTTGCACCATCAGCCAGAGTGGAGGACCTAGAAGAGTTTATCGATCACTACTACTACGAGTGCGTCATGGAGCGTCCTGCCGACAACCCCAATAAGAGGAAGAAGACCGACTCAGCTACCGATACACAAGACTTATTATCCTCCGAATTTAGCGTCTTGGAATCCATCAACAAAAAGCTAGAAGTGCTCGGTATGCTTCACCAGGAGATAAAAGACCTGAAGGTAAGCTTGGAGTTCACTTACCAGCAGATTAGCGACCTGCAGCAAAACAACGCTGAACTCCGCTGCACCTTATCGACGGTCACTTCAGATGTAGATCTCCTCAAAAAGGAAAATAAACTCCTGAAGGAAACTGTCCTCGACATGCAGTCCAGAAGCATGAGAGACAATTTAATCATTTCTGGCATCCCGGAGAGCACACCAGACAACCCAGAAGTCCAGGTAAAAAAGTTCATGGTGACGGCCCTCAAGATCCCGACGGAGACTGTCAACAACATCACCTTTCACCGCGTCCACAGGCTCGGAACCCGAGGAGGTCAGCGTCCTCATCCAATCATCGCCAAATTCGAACATTATCAGCAGAAAATGCTCGTTAAGAGTAAAGGACGAGAGCTAAAAGGCACTTCATTCGGTATGAACGATCAGTTCCCCCAGGGAAATCAACGAGAGGCGGAAAGTGTTATATCCCATTTTAAAAGAGCACAGGCAGAGGGGAAATAGGACCTCGCCTGTGGTCGACAAATTATACATAGATGGGCAGCTGTTCCGCCATTCTACCACCACCCCATGGCTCTTCTAAGTGAGATAAGTGCCCCTAAAACCACAAAACAAAGTAGAACCATAGCTTAATTGTATTATAAAAGGGAAAAAAAAGACCAAAAGATGTGTGTATGCATGTATATATATTGGGGCTGCACTATTCTTGAAAAAATAAATAAATATATATATATATATAATATACAGTATATTTCATTAAAAATGGTATTCTGACACATTTCTCCTGCAACAGATAATTAAGCATTCCTGCGATTGCAATGCGATTAATCGTGCGGCCCTGGTATATATGTATGTATGTATGTATATATGCAGATGTATACGTATGTACATGTGGATATATGGATATATATGTATATATAATGAACACAACACTGACTTAGTGAAAAGGAAAAAAAGGAAAAAAAAAAAATCTCACAGGGTGTCAATGTACACTTCACATACCCTACCCAGTATTCTCCCTTTACTTCTCTTTTTTTTTCTAGGCGGTATATCTCAGCCAAAAAATAGTGGTAGGGGTGAGATCTCACCTTTTATAAACCAGTTATGTTTCTATTGACGGCTCTGCATGAGATCGCGAGTAATCCTTTAACTTTTCCCCTCGAAAAACGGCATGACATGGCTTGTAACGACTCATCGCGATTTTGGACTTAGTGTATTTAGGCTGCTCTGGTGCGAAAACCGTAAATAATAAAAGAAAGACGACAGCGGATTTGGGAAGCCGAGAGCTTCCTGTTTCCGGTGATACCAAGCATTACATGGTTTGATGACGTAGTGCGCCTGTGAGATCCCATTTAAAAGAGGAGGGAGGGAGCGCGGACGCCGGCGTCCGGCCGGAGTTAAAGAGATCTGTATGTTAATCGTTAATCTGTATGCCCCTAACAATGATGATCCGGCCTTTTTTCACACAATCTTCTCTCTACTATCTAACCTATCAGACATCTCGACAACTATAATTGGAGGAGACTTTAACACAGTCCTAAATGCCTCATTAGACCGATCTAGTAACTCAGTACACACAAAGCAATCACAATCGGCTAAGGTAATACAGGAATATATGGATGATTTTGGGCTTGGCGATGGCTGGAGACTCAAATACCCATCGAAGAAGGAATATACTTTCTTCTGTCCTGTGCATCGCTCATTTTCAAGAATTGACTTTTTTCTCTTAAATAACTCCATCTCACAAAAAATTACCACAAAAATACACCCAATCATTATCAGCGACCATGCACCAATATCACTCAATCTGCAAATAGAAACCACCCATAAACGGTCCCCAACATGGCGCTTTAATATCTCTTTACTTAAAGACCCAGACTTTGACAAAATGGTGAGACGGGAGTGGGCAAACTTTCTTGAAGATAATGACTCTCCAAATTTATCTCCATCTTTAATATGGGAAGCTGGGAAGGCAGTAATCAGAGGAAAAATTATATCATACTCCTTCTACAAGAAGAAACAGGAATTGCAAGCAGAAAAAAACATTGAGGAAAAAATTAAACAACTAACACAGGAATATGCGAACAATCCAAGTGATCAAGTATGGACCCAATTACAGTGTACAAAATCGCAACTGGACAATATTCTATCAAAGAAAACTGAATTTATCATACAGCAACTAAGATATAATAACTTTGAACACAGTAACAAATCAGGAAAATTTTTGGCTAATCAGCTCCAACGCAATAAAGAAAAATCTCTGATACCAACAATCCAGGGGCCGTCCGGAAATTACACACAATCTCCTCAGGAGATTAATCAGATTTTCTATTCTTTCTACCATAACTTATATTCAACAGTAAACAATCCAAACCCAGAAGATATTCAGGCTTTTCTCGATAACCTAAATTTACCTCAATTATCCACGGAACACAGAAATATTTTAGACGCTCCCCTGACTATTAATGACCTGCAGAGCGCATTAGACAAAATGCCAACAGGTAAGGCTCCGGGTCCAGATGGCTTTCCTGCCAAATTTATAAAACATTTCTGGACAATATTAGCACCACTTTTCATCAGGACAGTTACAGAGATCAAAAAGAATGAGGTATAAGACCTCACATGAATACAGCAGCAATCAAATTATTACTAAAGCCAGACAAAGACCCCACACTTCCTTCTAGCTACTGCCCTCTATCACTAATCAACAGTGATATCAAAATTATCTCAAAGGCACTTGCTTCTAGGCTGGAGAAAATAATTGCATCAATAATTCATAATGATCAAACGGGATTCATTAATGGCAGACACTCAAGTAATAACGTCAGAAGAGTTCTTAATCTGATAAGTAAAGTACAACGCGTTAACACAAAAGCAATTATTCTGTCACTTGATGCACAAAAAGCCTTCGACGAGGTCAACTGGTCCTTCCTATTTGCCACCCTGAGTGGATTTGGCTATGGAGAGTCATTTATCCAGTGGGTATCAGCCTTATATAATTCCCCTAAGGCCACAGTCACCACCAACGGGATCACATCTAAAAGCTTCACTTGCAGAGAGGAACAAGACAAGGGTGCCCACTCTCACCTCTACGGTTTGCAATATTCATTGAACCATTGGCTATGGCAGTCCATCAGAACAGCAAGATCATAGGTATCCATTCCACCAATTCAGAGCACAAAATTAATCTATATGCTGATGAGATTTTACTTTATCTAAAAGAACCAAAATCGTCTTTACATGAAGTATTTAATCTCATAACAAATTTTTCTAAATTTTCGGACTGCTCCATCAACTGGTCCAAATCGACAATACTGCCAATAACGGAGAACTCTTGGAATCCTGCAGACCAAAAATTTTCTCTCCCTGTGGGCAACATAAGATATCTTGGCATAAATATTTCATCCAAACTATCAGACTTGGTCCACCTGAACTTTAGCCCGCTGCTAGATAAGATCTGCGATGACCTGAAGCGCTGGAATAATCTTCCCATCTCCCTCCTGGGATGAATAGCCACAGTTAAAATGAAAATTCTATCCCAAATTAACTTCTTTTTTTTCCATGATTCATTCACGCCCACATCGAAATGGTTCCTGTCATTAGATTCTGCAATTATAAAATTCTACTCAAAGAACAAAACAGCAAAAATTAGCCTAAGCACCCTTCAGAAAAACAAATTGAAAGGGGGATTGGACGCTCCTAACTTTAAACATTACTATTTAGCTAACCAGCTACAACACCTATCCAAATGGTTACATCCAAACGAAGCCTACAACTCCTGGCTCGAACTAGAACAGGCGGACTGCAACAATATAAAACTCTCTGACCTCCCGTTTATCACCACTACACTCAGACGTCATAACTGTTTTAAGAACCCAATGATTGCTTCCACCTTGTCAGCCTGGTGGAAAACACTAGAAATCACAAACTCTCAGATAGAACCTTGCTTGCTCTCTCCAATTTGGCACAACCCGGATTTTGAAATTAACAAAAGACCTCTCCATTTTAGCACATGGGAGATGAAGGGAGTAACTCATCTCCACCACCTTTTCCAAGACAGTATACTTATGACATACACAAACTTATTTCAAACACTTGAAATAAGAAATGGAAATTTTCTACAGTATTTACAATTGATTAAAACAATCAAGAAGAGAATTCCAGCGCCTCACACTTCACCTTTCTAAGATTTATAAATTACTGTCAAAGACCAGTTCTATACATTTACCAATTGCCGAAGCAGCAGCCAATTGCAGACCGGGATTCAAGAACGGAGGTCTGGGCTCTCCCGGAGCTGTACAAGTCGGTGAAATTCACCGTGGAGTTTCCGGGTTTGCAGGACTCTGTGGACCCAGACGGCCCAACGGCTCCGGGCCCTGTGTTTCCTCAGCAAATACGCCGATGCAAGACAAAGGAGGCTTCCGAAAGTGTGATTAATGAGCTCCCACTTACTTACCACCAATCATATTTCTCAGTGGTCCTACGTTACGTTCTTAGATTGCTCTTTTCTCTTAAGACTGGGGCAGACGGCGATGAGGTGACCCTACTCATGGCAATAGAAACACTCAGGTTTCTCAGTGTCACCAGACGGGAACATTTGGGTGATCTAATGCTTCGGCCGACAGAGACCAGATCATGGCAAGCTGGGGGAGAAAAAACACTCCTGTGCGTTGACAAAAACTCATCGGCAAGTACAGCGGCCTCATTGAGACATGGGACTTTTTGCTCATTGAGGTAAATGACAATTTTCTCAGGGAGTCGATTTTTAAATTCCTCTAGCAAAATGAGTTCCTGCACGTTATCAAAAGTTGTTATTTTACTGGCCTGGCACCATTTTTCAAACAGAGTGCTTTTCTCCCTTGCGAACTCAATATATGTCTGGTTGGCAGTTTTTGCACAGTTCCTAAATTAGTGTCTGTATGCTTCCGGTACTAATTCATAGGCTCGAAGGAGAGTGGTTTTCACTGTGTCATAATTAAGGCTGTCTTCAATGGTCAGAGAGTTGCACACCTCCTGTGCTTTTCCAGCCAATTTACATTGGAGCAGAAGAGGCCACACACTGTAGCTGGCTCACCAATCAATCCCCTTTCACTCGGCTTTTCATAGAGGAGATCCTGTAACTCCTTTTTCTTTGCGCTAGGTGGCACATGCACATCAAATGAACTGGCAATGAGGATCAGATCAGCCTTTTTACACTTTTCTAATATCTCTGTGGTTGGATTAGCCACAAAGTCTTCTAATTTGAACTCCATTTTCTTACTTTTGCCACTACCACAAAAAAACAACAACTGCCAAACAGACAAGCAGAGACAACAAGAAGGAAACAAATCAACTTTCCCAACATAACGAAACAGAGAAAGGACGGACGAGCCCCCAATTCATGTTACGACCGGCCTATGGCAACCGGTACATAACATGAAAAAGATGCTCCCCTCTCTCCCCACTCCCAAGGACGACCAAGGCCACACAGCAGCAGTCCAACAAAAGATAATTTATTTACACTCAAAGAGAAAGGTAGCAATAAGCTTCAGGGTGGGCGTGGCCCAAAACAACAATCAAACAATCTACTTTCCAAAACTAACTTACCTACCCAAAAGTAAAGAAAATGAAAATACAGGTCACTCACCTGACTTCCTATAAATAAACAGGAGAAAAAGGATTAAACAAAAAGGGCTACCCACCCCTACAGCTACCTTGACTGCTTGACGAAAGCCTGATTTATGGTCGTGCGTTGAATCGACGACGTCGCTACGTGGTTGCCGTGACGCCGTCGTGAACCCTTCGAACTTCTCCGTCACTCCGTTTTGTCGCGGTGCAATTCACCGCCAGAGCAGTAGGAGGCTTTGTTCCTTTGCTGAGTGGTTATCGCCGTCTCTAGTTGATTCTTCGTTTAGCTTCCGGCTTTTTCGGTCACAGAGAAATGAACGCGGAGCACGGACAGATGGCTCCGGCCATATCCATATTGAACGTTGTGCATAATGGCATATATATAATGAGCCTTAACAACATCTACATGGCAATAGAAGATGTTTAAAGACGGCGGGGATGGCGGTGGAAATACGGAACCGGAAATGCGTTGCTACCAAGCAAACCAATCACAGCCGTGCCGGTCTGCGTTGGGTCTGCGTCGCCTCGACGCGTAGTTACATTTTTGGGGAGGTGCGTAGCCCCGTACCCTACAACGTAGCGACGTCGTCGATTCAACGCACGACCATAAATCAGGCTTAACACGACTGACACAAATCTCCAACCACCAATCAGCAGCCAGCACCTGGAGAGAGAGAGAAACACACTAAGGGTGGCAGCACCACCCTCAGGCAGGGAGGAATAACAGAACAGCAGAATCACAAATAAATGACCCAGGGTCATAACACAAGTATGAGATAAAATAATGATAAAATACAAAAAAATGTAAGGATTGAGAAAAATTCTTAAGATTTAAAGATTAAAAATAATAATAAATAAATAAATTAAGATTTAGAAATTTAATAATAATAAAATGCATAAAAAATTAAAAATAAATAATTTAAAAGCATTAGAGATTAAAATAACATATAATAGATAAATAAAAAGAAAGAAATCAGTTAAAAGATAAATTAAAAAGGTGAGTCTTGAGCCTCCTTTTAAAAACATCAACAGTCTCTGCAGCCCTAATGCTCTCTGGCAGGCTATTCCATAAGTGAGGGCCATAATGGCTCCCCGTGGGTTTTTGTTCTGACTTTTGGAACAATTAAAAGGCTGGTGCCAGATGACCTCAGGATCTGCGAGGGTTGATATGATAAAAACAGGTAAGATAAATAAGATGGCCCAAGACTGTTAAGACATTTAAAAACTAATAAAAGAACCTTAAAATCGATCCTGAAACACACGGGGAGCCAATGCTGTGATCTTCAAAAAGGTATAATGTGTCATGGTTTGGGTTTTTGTTTTTTGTTTCTGTTGTTCTCCTCCACTTTTCTCCCCTCCCTTACCTTCCTTTCAGTGTGTGGCTGGAGGCGTGGCTGACCCTCTCCCGCTCTGCAGCCGAGGCACACCAGAGGCTCATTCTTCAGTAATCACCTCTCCATAAAAGACCGGTCCTCACTTCGCCACACTGCCAGATAATTCCATCCTGTTCGGTAGTGCAACCTGAGTTGTTACCTGTGTTCTGTTCTAGTAAGCTCGCTAGAAAACCTCAGTGTGTTTTTTCCTTGTGGCTAACCTGTTTTTCTTTTCTTCTCCGGTTCGCTAGAGTGTGCCTCGCTGCCTCCTCACCTGCCGTGCTGTGTGAAACTTGCCTTCTCTGTGACTTCGGGAGTTTTTCCTGCCTGCCACCAACTCGGCCAGCCTCCGGTCACCATTCATGTTCAGCGCTGGCATCGTTTCTGTTTGTATCTGCCTGTCGCCACTTTTTTCTGAACATTAAACTGTACTTTAAGTCTTCTGCTGTCTCCAACTCCGCTACTGTGGTCCAAGCTTGACGAAGACCCTGTCAGAATTATCTGGCCACCATGGACCCAGCAGAGTCGGAGCACTGGAAGCAGGCACTCGCCTCACAAGGCGTCTTAGTGGGGCAGCACGAGGCGGCGTTACGCCAAGTTATGGACTCGCTACAGCAGTTAGCCACCAACGTGACACAGCTCGGTGATCGGATGGACCGGATAGCCACGCGAATCACCAGCTTCACCACGCCAGCCAGCCCTCCCCAGCCCACTGCTCCTCCAGAGCCCGCATCAGTTTCTCCTGCGGTTCCTCCTCCGATGGCCATGGTGTTTCCTCCACGGGAGCCCTTCATCCCGACTCCCCTCCGGTACGCAGGTGATCTAGGGACATGTGCTCAGTTTATTCACCAGTGCAGTTTAGTATTCAGCCAGCAGGCAGCCACTTATTCAACTGATCAGTCCCGTGTAGCTTACATAATGAGCCTATGTTCTGATAAGGCTGCTTTCTGGTCACTAGCCATTTCGCTTCATAACCCGGCTCTCTGCTCCAATTACAATGATTTTGTTTCTGAAATGCGCAGAGTTTTTGACCATCCTGTTAAGGGAAAGGAAGCAGTTAGCCAGCTCTTATCTCTTACTCAAGGAAGGGACTCTGTCTCTCAGTTTGCTGTTAATTTTCGCATTTTGGCTGTCGAGAGTGGGTGGGATGAGGCCGCTCTACAAGCGGTTTTCTTAAAGGGACTCTCTGAGGAAATTAAAGATGAGTTAGCGGTCCGTGATGAGACTAGTACTCTAGAGGAGCTAATAGGTTTAGCCATTAGGTTAGACAACAGACTCAGAGAAAGACGTAGGGAGAAGAGTGAGAAGCAGAGGGCCACAATCAACACCTTCACCCCTCCTCGTCACCTACAAGCACCGCAGCCTTCGCCTGTGTCCACGGGGGGCGCCGCAGCCGGAAGCTCCAGGGACCCTCCTGCACCTGCAACATCCACTGAGGAACCCATGCAGCTGGGGAGATCCAGACTCCTTCCTGCGGAGAGACAGCGTCGTCTACGCCTCGGTCTCTGCATCTACTGCGGCCTGGAGGGACACCGTTTGGCGGCCTGCCCCAGCCGGCCAAAAGAGTAGGCTCACCAACGGATTGGGGGGCGCTGGTGAGCCATTCTTCCCAAACTACTACTCCCAGAAACCGTCTCCTCCTTAGAGGTATGTTACAGTGGTCACTTGACTCCCTGCCTGTGCACGTCTTAGTAGATTCTGGTGCAGATGATAGTTTCATTGACATTGACCTGGTACAACAAGCTAGTATTCCCCTTGTAACTCTTCCCTCAGCTCAACCTGTGCTAGCATTAGACGGCCGAGAGATTTTTTCTGTAACACAACGCACTGTTCCCATTTCACTGACTCTCTCAGGAAATCACACTGAAACCATCGAACTCTATGCCATTTCCTCACCTACCAATCCCGTAGTGCTAGGTCTCCCTTGGTTAAAGCATCATAATCCTGTCATTGATTGGTCAACTGCTTCCATCACCTCCTGGAGTGGGTTCTGTCACCAAAACTGTTTAAAATCAGCCATTTCTACTAGCCCTTCACCCCCCCAGTCTCCACCCGAAAATATTGATCTCTCGGCCGTCCCCAGTGTGTACCATGATCTGAGACTAGTTTTTAGCAAAGATAGGGCCCTGTCTTTGCCCCCGCATAGACCCTATGATTGTGCGATCAACTTACTCCCTGGTGCGCCTCTCCCCACCAAGAAATTATTCAACCTCTCCAAACCTGAGAGGTCGGCCATGGAGACCTATATTAGTGACTCACTAGCTGCCGGTCTTATTCGGCCCTCTTCCTCTCCCGTCGGTGCAGGGTCATTTTTTGTGGAGAAGAAAGACAAGATGCTCCGACCCTGCATTGACTATAGAGGGTTAAACGAGATCACAGTTAAGAATAAGTACCCGTTGCCACTCATGGACGCTGCCTTCACCCCTCTCCACGACGCTGTGATCTTCACCAAACTGGATCTCCGGAACGCGTACAACCTGGTCCGGATACGGGAGGGGGATGAGTGGAAGACGGCTTTTAACACGCACCTAGGACACTTCGAGTATCAGGTAATGCCTTTCGGCCTGACTAACACCCCCGCTGTTTTCCAGGCTCTCATAAATGATGTACTGAGAGACATGCTCAACAGATTTGTGTTTGTCTATCTTGATGACATTTTGATCTTTTCCAAAGACTATGAGGAGCATGTGGTGCATGTAAGAACTGTATTACAGAGACTACTTGAGAATAAGCTATTTGTCAAAGCCGAGAAATGTGATTTTCATGTCTCATCTGTGTCATTCCTGGGTTATATTGTTGAGCAGGGGCAACTAAGAGCTGACCCAGCCAAGATCAAGGCCGTTTTGGACTGGCCCCCTCCTGAGACCCGCAAACAGCTCCAGAGGTTTTTGGGGTTCGCTAACTTTTATAGACGTTTTATTAAGGGCTATAGCAGCTTAGTGAACCCCCTGACCAAGCTAACCTCTACCAAACACCCCTATGTGTGGTCCCCAGCCGCTCAAACAGCCTTTGATAATCTAAAGACCTTGTTTTCCTCTGCACCAGTGTTGGTCCACCCAGACCCTGACCTACAGTTTGTTGTGGAGGTGGACGCCTCAGACTCCGGCGTGGGGGCTGTCCTGTCCCAGCGCTCATCCACGGACCAGAAGCTCCACCCCTGCGCTTTCTTTTCCCCGCATCTCACTCCAGCGGAAAGGAATTACGACGTGGGGAACCGGGACCTGCTCGCCGTCGTCCTTGCCTTGCAAGAATGGAGACACTGGCTTGAAGGTGCAGTACACCCCTTTATTGTTTGGACCGACCATAAGAACCTCTCCTATCTCCGTTCCGCCCGCAGGCTCAATTCTCGCCAGGCTCGGTGGGCGCTGTTCCTCGGAAGGTTTGACTTCACCCTCACCTACCGGCCCGGATCCCGAAACACCAAGCCGGATGCACTCTCCCGCCAGTTTGCACCCCCAGTGGAGGACAGCCCCGTGGAGACCATTCTACCATCTTCCTGTGCGGTTGGAGCAGCCAGGTGGGAGATCGAACAGGTGGTCCAGGAGGCCCAACGGGAACATCCGGCACCTGAGGGCTGCCCTGCGGGACGACTCTTCGTTCCTCTTCCAACAAGATCCCCTGTGCTCCAGTGGGGGCATGCCTCTAAGGTGGCCTGTCATCCCGGGTACCACCGGACCCACTCCCTGCTGCAGCAGCGTTTCTGGTGGCCGTCCATGACTGCTGACACCAGGGAATTTGTCGCCGCCTGCTCTGTCTGTGCCCGCAATAAAGCCTCTCATCGAGCCCCTGCAGGTCTCCTCCGCCCACTGCCTGTGCCTCACCGTCCCTGGTCACATATCGCCGTGGACTTTGTCACCGGATTACCCCCATCTGATGGTAACACTGTTATCCTGACCATAGTTGACAGGTTTTCCAAGGCTGTCCACTTTATTCCATTAATCAAACTGCATCGCTGAGGTGTGTGGCAGCCCGGCTCCCGGCCTCCTGGTCCACTCACCTGCCGTGGGTAGAATATGCCCACAACTCCCTGGTCAGCTCCGCCACAGGTATGTCTCCTTTCATGGTCTCCCTGGGTTTTCAACCACCTTTGTTCCCCTGCCAGGAGACTGAGGTCACCATCCCTTCGGTACAAGCCCACCTTTGCCGTGTCTGGCGGGTAGCCAGGGCCGCCCTCACCAGGACCGCGGTCCGCAACCAGCGCATCGCCGACCGTCGCCGGACCCCTGCCCCTGAGTACAAGGTCGGTCAGCAAGTCTGGTTGTCGTCCCGGGATCTTCCTCTCCAAGTGGACTCTCCAAGGGTGTCTCTTCTCAAGCCAGTGTCCCACAGCACCCTTAGCCCTCCGGCTGAACCCCCCCCGCCCACCCGACTTGTCGATGGACATCCTGCCTACACTGTCCGCCGGCTCCTGGACGTGCGCCGTCGGGGCTACCAATACCTCGTCGACTGGGAGGGATATGGGCCGGAGGAACGCTCCTGGGTGAGCAGGGCTCTTATTCTGGACTCGTTCTTGTTAGCAGACTTTTACAGGCAGCACCCCCTGAAGCCCGGCAGGACGCCAGGAGGCATCCATTGAGGGGGGGGGGTTACTGTCATGGTTTGGGTTTTTGTTTTTTGTTTCTGTTGTTCTCCTCCACCTTTCTCCCCTCCCTTACCTTCCTTTCAGTGTGTGGCTGGAGGTGTGGCTGACCCTCTCCCGCTCTGCAGCCGAGGCACACCGGAGGCTCATTCTTCAGTAATCACCTCTCCATAAAAGACCGGTCCTCACTTCGCCACACTGCCAGATAATTCCATCCTGTTCGGTAGTGCAACCTGAGTTGTTACCTGTGTTCTGCTCTAGTAAGCTCGCTAGAAAACCTCAGTGTGTTTTTTCCTTGTGGCTCACCTGTTTTTCTTTTCTTCTCCGGTTCGCTAGAGTGTGCCTCGCTGCCTCCTCACCTGCCGTGCTGTGTGAAACTCGCCTTCTCTGTGACTTCGGGAGTTTTTCCTGCCTGCCACCAACTCGCCGCGGTCAGCCACCCTCCGGTCACCATTCATGTTCAGCGCTGGCATCATTTCTGTTTGTATCTGCCTGTCGCCACTTTTTTCTGAACATTAAACTGTACTTTAAGTCTTCTACTGTCTCCGACTCCGCTACTGTGGTCCAAGCTTAACACAGACCCTGTCATAATGCCCGCCCTCTGGTCTTCGTCAGCACTCGTGTGGCTGAGTGTTGGAGTAGCTGCAGATTAGAGATGGTCTTTTTGGAAAGACCAGAGAGCAGGGCATTACATTAATCTAAACAACAAGAGATAAAAGCCTATCTTTGCTACATTTTTTATGTGTGGAATAAAACTAAGCTCAGAGACAAAAATGATGCCCAGGGCCCAGTATTTCAAAACTTGTAATCCGGATCAGAATAATCCGGATAATGAAATCCTCCTTTTCTCAGTCAGGGATCAAGGTGATCCTGCTGACTTTATCCGGGTATTTCAAAACTCTGGCAGGATGCATCACTTTGATCCCAATCTGACTGGATACGGATTTCCAAATCTCATGACTCCGCCCCCGGATCGGAAACGTTTCACCTTTGGGGGCGTGGCTTTCAGATTATGACCTGCTGTGCTCTGTCTCCACGGCGGGACACTCCACGGAAGGAGCAGCTAGTAGCCCAGGTTTCACATCAAAATGTAAGTATACCGTTATCTAATGTGTAGCGTTTTTAAGACCATTCGAAGGCCACTCACCATCTGATGTGAGCCAGCTATTTGAATTGTCACCTACTTAAAACGTGGGCGTACCGATCTCTAATTGAGCCGCGGTCATGCTAACGGTAGCTAACGCGGCTCCATTGACTTGCATGTTAACGTTAAGTAGCTAGCAGGCTAGCTGGCTGTGTTGATGTATTTTGCGGTATATGGTTTAATTTAAAAGGGAATAAATCTGAAGTACGTCATACAGGAACTCTTTAAACACCGACCTGTTCAGAGTTTAGCGTTATGTTATTGCCAACACAGCGGGGTTTTTTTTATTTTTGTTTTTGTTTTACATGTGACTGCTTCAGTGTAGGAAAAATACACTTTACTAGTATGGATTTTGCGGTTCATTCAGAAGTGTTAGAGGATTGAGTTTGGGTATGCTACAGTAATGCTGATGATATGCTTTTCTGTAACGTTACTTTAACAATTTCTCTGACTATTGTTGATTCCTGATAATGATAAAGATATGCTCATACACACTCTACTTCCACTTTCAGAGTACACTCACACCCATGGACCGCTCAGCAATGCCACTGCTAATGAAGACAACAGGTCGAGTGCTGGAAATCCCTGGACATGTATCACCTTTCGTAGAAGGCTCCCACTAAACATATAGCACTATAGCATCTGATTTGATGAAGTAAATAATCAGTTTGTACACACAAACACTTCCTGAAATACATTGCTGCATGTTATAAAATCACAGTCAAGCACTTCACAGGCATTTTAAAGGTGCATTTTCAAGCTTATCCAAATTAAGAAAAAATTGTCTTCATTCAAAAGCATGAAAATATACATTGAAAGTGCTTAAATGTGATTTAAATTGAGATTTATTATGTTCATCCCTGTGTTGTTTCTTGCACTCTATGTTAAGAAAATGTGCTATACAAATAAATTTGCTTTGCATTGCATTTTCTTGCCTTTGTCTGACCACAAACATATGTTGGATGTTTTGGTACAAACAAGTTACAATGTTAGGTGAAACTAGACGTTGAAAAATAGGTCTGTATTTGTTACTATTACTTACAGCAGTTTCAGGAAATATGGCCAAACAATATTTTTCTATGCTTGAAATTACGTAGAACTAAAACACTAATTTAGATTAAGTGTAATGAACATTTTGAGTAACAATATCTAGGAGAAGTGAAGCTGAGACTTTGTCAAATCCACCTCTGAGGTGGGATCCAAATAATCCTGAAATTTGGTATCAAATTGATCCAGATCTCTGCCTTCAGTTTTGAAATACCCGAATGCAGCCTTTATCTGGATTAAAGGGAGGATTGGATTACCAGATCTGAATCCTGATCCTCAGGATCAGGATCCTCTTGATCTGTGTTGAAATACCCAGTTTTCAGATCAGATCAGGATTTAATCCAATCCGGCCAGGATAATCCTATCAGATAACTTTGAAATACTGGGCCCTGGTTCTTCACACATTGTGAAGGTTGGAGCCACTGAGTCAAGTGTTGACATCAATTTAAGAGTTAAAGAGTAAGAGTTAAAATTGTCCACAATAAAATCACAGGGTGCAAGTAAAGTTTCAGCAGGAGTGCTCTGTAAAATCTCGATAAAATTTGCAGCCACTTCAGAAGTTAGGTAGCGTTATCAAACTGATAGGAGGAGGTTGGATCAGAACAGAGAGAGTAGTAGAGCAGAGAGAACAGCTAGTAATGTGTCGAATTGTATTGTTACCATAGTGTATTTTAGTGTAGGTTTACAGTTAGTGTGTTTATAGTATTTAGGTTAGCTGGTCAAGGAGAGGCGCAGAGGCTCGAGAGTATATTGTGGCGTCCGCCAGGACGTGTAGAATGATGACGCGGTTATTCGGCAACCCACCGTGTATTGCTTCACAGTACAGGTTACTGTTGGCCGTAACCACGCCAAAAAAACAACAAGACAAGAACTTAGCCGTAACGTTAGCTCACAAAACATGTACTCCTGCTCTCTCCTCCAGCTCGCACACACACACAAGCACACACACTCACACAGCCCTCATTCCCGTCCCACTCGCACCCCGCACCCCCACCCATACACATTCAGTCCAAAACATGCCATTAACTCACAGAACATTAACAGTACAACAGAATATTCACTGCAGGGTTGCAACACTAGCTATGTGCGGGGTGGCGAGGGAGGGCCGCTACACTATGCTGCTGCGCTGTGACGGAGAGCCGAGTGTCAGGGGTATATGTGCGGGGTGCAAGGGAGGGAGGGGTGGATGGATGCGGGGGGCTGCTGCACGGTGAGCCCGGGCTCACAGAGAGGGATAAAATAAGTCAGTGTGGAGAAGGGGACCGGCTGAGCTCCAGCCGCCTTCCCTTCTGCCCGTGTGACACAGTTTGGGGGGTTTTCCAAGCCACCATCGGCACAAATATTATTATTGACAGTCATTATCAGGTCATTTATGATAAAAGTTTTATTTAAAAGAGAGCGCATGTACAGCACGGCCAAGTTAATGTTCGTGACTGGGATGCATATGGATGTGGGAATGGGTTGGGGATCAACCAAGGAGGAAAGCAGGGGGGCGTGTGCTTCCGATGTACGTAAATGTCAGTCACATGGGGCACACTGTACATTGTGCTGAATGTTAGCCGCTAACATGCGGCTGCCCAGCCTGCTCGGATGGAGACCATCAGCCCTGTAAAAAGGGGAATGGTTCCAAAATAAGTTAAAATTGTCGATAAAAGTAAATCCATAAGTACTACAGGCAGCCTGGGTCCAGGAATTTAGGGCGAGGAGCCTGCTGAAGCGTCAACGGCAACAGCGCCGGAAGTGGGGGGGCTAGGGGGCCATTGCCCCCCCCCCCACACACACACACACACTTTTACCCTCCTGCCACATTATTTTTAAGCCGAATCAAAGGTCCCTATATTACATTACTTACGGTAAAAAAGACGTTCACTCTTCACCAGGGGTGAAAATCCCATTTCATAGTTGGGGGCATGGGCGGATCTGCCGGGGTGACATAGGGTGGCAACTGCCACCCTAAAAGAAAGCCATGCCACCCCTGCTGCCACCCCAGTTGGCAGCAATGAATTCAAAGAAAAGTTATGGCCAATTTGCCTTTTTACGAGTAGAGCCAGAGGGGTAGCCTATTCCAAAAAGCGGGTTTAGTGAAAACTCTGAGCAAGTTAACCCTGAAATGACGGAAACTCCGGGGTTTCAGTTCCAGAGAGAGAGGTAAATCAAACTCTGAGTCAATCACCATGGCAACTGAGTCTGTGAACAGGTTAGGTTTTCCTCTGTCTCCTTCCTTTTGCACGCTGTTTCATTTCCTCATTCATTCAGTCCGTGTCAAAGCTTGTATCGAAGCGCATTCATTAGCGGAGATTTACCGTTTGTCACAGTCTAAATCCTGCTGGATATTAGTTTGTTACTCAGGACTGTCTTAAGTTACTGAATTTATGCACATCAATCATTTCTTTGTACATCAGTTTTTGTCTTTACATTCAAATATTACACAGCGAGAATTCACCCTCAGCTCAGAATCAAACCTCTGTCCTTTTTATATTTATTATTGTTTATAATACTGTGCATAAGGATCAGACTGTCAGTCTGTTAGAGCAGCTCCGACATGTTTATTGCACATAATGTGTATGTCTAATTATTTAAATTTTAAAAATCGGTATGAAGCTTTAGACACGTAGTATCAATGACTAATGATCTCCATCACTGATGTCATTGGTCACACTGATGGAACATAATTCCTATAGCCTAATATTGGGGATTATATGTTAATATTTCTGAGTGAGCAATGGTGCAGCATTTCAGTGTCTTTAAATTTACTACATTTGTAGCTGAAATAAAGTCACTGAATGCTGCTGAGTCAAGATACAAATAGATGTCCAACATTTTAAAATCTACTGTATTTTAACCTCAACGTATTTCAAGTGCGAATCACCAAACATATTATTACTGGGTCAGACTGTGAGTTAACAGTCATGTCTTTTTGTCTTTGATCTATAGCCTAGCCTATATGTTTTAAATCTTCCTATTTTTCAGTTGCTGCCTCCTGTGTTTTTCCCCATCAGATTAAATCTGAACAAATATATTATTATATATTATTAATATAATATAATGTATCTACAGCCTGATACACAGTCAGATTCCACCACTTTATCTTCATTAAGGAAATGTAAGTCTGATAAATGATGAATAAACGGACAACACTGAATAAAACTTTTTTATTAACTTTATGGTTAACTTATTTACACTTTCCTCGCTCTGACTCAGGCTCTACGCATGCATTAATATCTCTACATCCACTGGATTAAAATGGAGGCGCTGTCTTTTATTTGTGAGTGAACATACTCAGAGTTGACTGAACTAACTCAAATCAGCTGTTCTGGAACCGCTAACTCAGAGTTTCCCATCTCAGGGTAAATCAACTCAGAGTTCAGGGTTAGTTCATATTAGGAATAAGTGTTGAAGGAGGTTCAACAAACCCTGAGTTTGTTTCACATGAAACCTCAAATGCAAGACATTGATTGCATGAGATTAAGTTTGTCTGTATGAGTTTGTAAATGGCAGCCCGTGCCCTTATGTAGTGTGAACATACTATTTCTCATCAAACTGTGATAACTGTGATTAAATACGTCTGCCCTATGTTGCCACCCCTCAAAAATTCCTGCCCCCCTCTTGCCACCCCATAAATATTTTTCTAGATCCGCCCCTGGTTGGGGGGGACAATAAACAGTAAACTTTTAGAGAATAATTCCAGGGGGGGACAAGGAAAAAAAAAAAGTTGTAGCCTGTCTTTTATACATCATCTTTTACCGCAATTTGACGCTTTAATCTTCTCTCTATCTCTCCAGCAGGCAGAGTGAATGTCTATACTTATGAGAAATGGCTTAACAACTAAACATTTCCTGCAATTAGACTGGTAAACTGGTTTATAAACAGTGTGCTGTCAGATCTGCAGCGCACCTCACAACCGTGCGAAATAGTCGCGCATAATGACCGCTCCTCATCCGTTAGACTGCACGTCTCTCATGTTTGTCTAACTGACAGGTGGAGAGCCTACAGACAGGCACCCATTAGCTACGAGCCGCCACAACCGTGCGTAATAGTCGCGCGTAATGACCGCTCCTCGTCAGTTAGACTGCACGTCTCTCATGTTTGACTAACTGACAGGTGGAGAGCCTACAGACAGGTACCCATAGCTACGAGCCGCCACAACTGTGCGTAATAGTCGCGCCGCGGTAGGTAAATACAGAGGGGGGCCATAGAGAGAAAGATACAACCTCCAGCAGGCACTCAATTGTGCGCACCTGTTACTGCCTCACCAGCCCGGTAAAGCCACGAGCATCCTCGGCAGGACTCTCCGTCTGGCTCTATCCAACAGCACCTAGCAGTAATCCCTATTTTTAGGCTGACCAAACGTCCTCTTTTGCTCGGACATGTCCACTTTTCACGTCCCGTCCGGGGCGTCCAGAGCGTCCGCATTTTTTTAATAAACTGATAATGTCCGGTTTTCCGTGTTTGTGTGTGTGTGTGTGTGTGTGTGTGTGTGTGTGTGTGTGTGTGTGTTTGCTAAAGTGCGGCACGGGCGCATATTTCTGTTCGAACCCGAACCGAGCCCGACATTATTTAATGACCAAAGCACTGAGTTTGTGCCACACAGTTGTTACGGTGACATGCTCTTTAACCCTATGGGCCTGAACGACGCATAGTGCGTCCAAATTCACACCTGTTCTTCTCTGTGGATTTTCTCCGCGACCGCGCGTCATAGCGAGAAGCCACGCATATCACGTGAAATAGCGGAATCATAGCTTTCCTACAAGACCAACTACTACTTGTCGGTAGTCCAGTGTTTTCATAGCAAAAAAATATGATAAAGGTACACTAAAATTATGTATAACAGAGCTTTCATACAGCTCTGCATACACATTACTCTTGGATGGAATACTCGCGAATGCAGCATCGCATAGAAATACCACGCTTATCACATGAAAGCGCAGGAGCAGAGCTGTCCAATGATACCACACATCAGTGTGCTGTCATCCCATCATGCTATTTTCTACAAAATAAAAACCTGACGAATTTCTTTACAACCCATTATACAGATCTTGTTATCAGTCACTTCATATAGTGAGGAATATCGTATCTTACCATGTCTTAGGCTTGCCTGTGTTTCTCCCTGTCTATCCACATTTGTAGTCCGGCTTTCAAGATGCAAATATCTCCATATTGTCCAGCTGACACTCCATCAAACTTTGTATGACTAGACCAGCCACTTCACCTTTGCGCACCCAGACAACTGAGGCCTAATTATGCATGCCTGACAGGGCCATAGTCACCATATACATTGAGGGGGACATGTGTATCCCCCCAATGCCCAAAATGCCCCCCAAATATATAACTGAAACTGAAAAACAACATCAAACTTTGTTTACTACAAACAAAGTGGCAAATATTATCTTGGAGGACATCATTGCACTTGGTTGACTATTTTTCCATTATCTTAAATGTAAATATTGCATGTTTCTTTCAGATAAAACACCTTTTCGACTTGTGAATGAGTCAATGGAATTTCTTGCAATAATGAAAAAATAGTGGCAATCATTTTCTGCCTGGCACAAACCACATGTTTTGGACAGCTATGAAGTGACAGAATGTCCCACCATCATGGTTATTATATTGCTAGATTTCATAGAGTCTCCCCTCTTCATATATGGCAGAATATGTCTTTTCCAACTTGCTATGGTGAGATACATGTAAAAATTTAAGAATTTAGTCACATGTATGTTTTTTTCATTGATAAAAAAATTAATATAAAATACAGGCATATTGTAGGACATAATATTATGGCAAATCTGGTTAGCCCAGCTTGTCCTGAAAAAACAACAACAAGATATAGCATGTGTATGTAGCCTTTATAATGACTGTGATATGAGCTTAAAAGTAAAGTCAGTAAAAATACCCCCAAAAACGCCTAGGGCCCATATTAACAGGCCGGGCGTGCGCCGTGCGTGCTCATCGGAGCGTGAGACCTCTGTGTTTGAGGCGGGAGCAGGAGGCAGGAGGTCCGATGCTTCCAAAGAGGAGAGGGAGACATAAAACAAAATAAGATAAAACAGGAAAAACTGTCTCACTCTTTTATTTTATTTTCAGCGTTTAATCAAGGCGGAGGAGGGTGGCTGGAGGTCCAAGACTTCCAGCATGAGGAGAGGTAGAAACAAACAGCCAGTGTGTGTCTGTGTGTGTTATGTTCAGGTGTTGTCATGTAAATAACAGTGCCCAAGCAAAAAACAGGACAGACAATAGGATTTTATTTATTTTTACACTACATTTTTACTGAAAGCTGACCGAATCTGACCCCAGCCCGAATACAATTTATATACTGTAGCTATAACAAGTCTGACCCGTCGGGTACCGTCGGGCTTGGATCGCCACACTCTAGTGTGTGTATGTGTCCCCTATAGAGGCCTATCTGAATTTCTGTCTTTGAGAGATATTATTTTGTAATATAACTGAATTTTCTATCCATACATATAAATTTTAAATATATTAAAATTTGGGTAAACTGCGAGTATCATTTAAGTAGGCTATGTCGTGGCCGGCCGAGTGTCCTCTTTTTTGGAAATCAAAATATGGTCACCCTAGGTAACGGCCCACAAACCTCACCGCACTTTAGGGACTGTTCTTTACTTGTCAGGGGAGGAGGGTGGCTGGTTGATTTTTATTTTTTTATTTTATTTTGATCCCCCCTATGTTAATCACTTATTGATGCTGTTTTGTAAGTATAAGTCATTAAGTAATTCATTTGAAATATCAGTGATGTATTATAGAAAAGTGATTTATCTTTTTATAAATGACAAAAGGCACATCTGCCTCATTCTTGCCGTGGTATTGTGATACTACTCAGAACATTGTGATACTTTCACTGGTATCATACTGTGGGGGGTGGAGCAGGGGGCGCCGAGGGATGGTTCGCCCAGGGAAGCCCATTTTCGCCAGTAATGGGAAAAAAAAATCGCCATTCCTAATCAAAATTGTGAGATATAAAGTCACAATTATGAATGTAGCCTAGTTTTACAATCAATTTGTGGCATGTTGTCTTGTAAGGTGTGTGGCATCACGGTGGCTGCAGATGGGACAGAGGATGAGATGATTCACTGTTTCAAAGCAGGACAACTAGTACACTGTTGGGTAGTAAATCGTAAATAGTGGTGATTTACAAAAACACCAAAAACTATTTTTACTGTTAAAGTTTGTTACTGTAAATAATACAGTACTTTATTTGTAATACTATATAGAAAATATACATTTTTACTGTAAAGAAAAGTTTACATAAATATTTCTGCTGTTTTCTTTTATTAAAAGCCTCCTTCAAAAAGTAGCCTGCCCCTATTTGTAGCCTGGTCCCAAACTATTTTTTGTTAATAGCAGCTCTGGCTACTATTTGAGGAAATACGGTAAGTATGTAACATACAACAGTGTTTACGCTACATTGATTTAGCAGTGGCGGCAGCCAGTGTAGTGAGGAGAGCAGAGGTGAGGGGAGGGGGGGAGTGGGGGAAGGCTCCTATTTAGGGATGCACCGAATATATCCGGCCAAATATTGTGTGGTGATATTTTACTCCGTCCGTCACCGCACTCGCATATGTGACTAAAAATAGTTTTATGCGGGCAAAAGAAATCATTCAGCACGCTGTCTGAGTACAGATTTCAACCAGCAGCAGAAATGATACGGCCAACCCCGCCGTTTGTGGATTGAACGGGGATCACAGACACGGACATTTATGTATCCCTGTCAAATACCGCGGTGCATGATAACGGCTTACCGGCGACAGAGAAGTCCGGCTCCAGGTGAATAACTTGTTGTCATGACTGCCCAAAAGTACCTGAACAGCCAAGCCATGGCAGCACACAGTATGTGGCGTATCAGAGGAGAAATGAGCCGTTCACATTACTCTTTGTGTCAGTAACGGTCCACAAACCTCTCCACACTTTAGGGACTGTTCTTTACGTATGAAGGGACTTGTTAGGGGAGGAGGGTGGCTGGTTGATTTTTATTTCATTTATTTATTTTATTTTGATCCCCCCTATGTTAATCACTTATTGATGCTGTTTTTGAAGTATGAATAAGTCAATAAGTAATTTATTCCATTGAAATATCAGTGATGTATTATAGAAAAGTGATTTATATTTTTTAAGTGGCAAAAGGCACATCCACCTCATTTTTGCTGTGGTATCCCGATACTACTCAGAACCATGATTTTTTTACTGGTATCATACCGTGGGTCCTAATTTTGGTACCATGACAACACTAATCTGGAGGGTGTTCATCTGCAAAAACTAATGAAAAACTAAAAAACGGCATTTGGTATTCAGTACTCGGTATTCGACCAAGGGATGTCACTCACCTCCTCCCCCCGCCACCCCCGCTGCTGAAAAAAATCCTAGAGGAAACACTGTACAGTCACTGGCCACTTTGTGTACACCTGTGTAATCTAATGGAATCCAGTAGAACGACTACACCATGATTTTTTCCTTGAAGCTTATAAATTTTCGGTTATTGTTGACATCGTCTAGAAAGTGGTAATCCTACTTTGATTATTATTGAGGTCATGGTGAATGGTGGTGGTGTACTGGGGTGGCCTCCTAATTTTCTCTAATTCAGGGGGACAAAATATTAGGAACACTTTTAAATATATTGCACTCCAGTACACCAACACCACCCACTACGACCTCAATAATAGATTAATCACCTTTGTGACAAACTGCTCTTTACTTATGAAGGGATTTGTCAGGGGAGGAGGGTGGCTGGTTGATTTTTATTTTATTTTGATCCCCCCTAATTAATCACTTATAGATGCTGTTTTTGAAGTATGAATAAGTCAATGAGTAATTCCTTCCATTGAAATATCAGAGTGCCGAGGGATGGTTCGCCCAGGGCGTAAAACTTGCCAGGACCGCCTCTGATAATTATGAATGTAGCCTAGTTTTAAAATCAATTTGTGGCATGTTGTCTTGTAAGGTGTGTGGCATCACTGTGGCTGCAGATGGGACAGAGGATGAGATGATTCACTGTTTCAAGGCAGGACAATCAGTGCACTGTGCTGTAGTAAATAGTAAATAGTGGTGATTTACAAAAACTATTTTTACTTTTAAAGTTTGCTACTGTAAATAATACAGTACTTTATTTGTAATACTATATAGAAAATATATATTTTTACTGTATAGAAAAGTTTACATAAATATTTCTGCTGTTTAAATTTAAAAAAAAATACAGTATTTGTATTTTCAAATTTGGCTGAGATTTTTTTTTCTTTTATTAAAAGCCTCCTTCAAATAGTACCCTGCCCCTATTTGTACCCTGGTCCCGAACTAATTTTTTGTTAATAGCAGCCTCGGCTACTATTTGAGGAAATACGGTACGTATGTATCATACAGTCACTGGCCACTTTGTGTACACCTGTGTAACCTAATGCAAGTCAGTAGAACGACTATACCATGATTTTTTCCCTGAAGCTTATTAATTTTCGGTTATTGTTGACATCGTCTAGAAAGTGGTGATTCTACTTTGTTTATTATTGAGGTCATAGTGAATGGTGGTGGTGTACGGGGGTGGCCTCCTAATTTACTCTAATTGTGGGGGACAAAATATTAGGAACACTTTTAAATATATTGCACTCCAGTACACCAATATCACCCGCTACGACCTCAATAATAAAGTAGAATAATCACCTTTGTGACAAAAGCTGAAAATGTAAAAGCTTTGTAAGCGCAGAATGGGTCTCATTCATGAAAAGTGAGTAAATCTGTGTGTAGATTTGCACATAAAAGCCTACTCTACTAAAAACCTACTCCGGATTCAGGAACGCCGCGGGAAACTCAGATTTGATCGTAAACACGTGTGTATGATCATGAATGCCAATCCATCGTAAAGTGACAGTGCGCTCCCGGTAATCAACAATTAGCATAAATCCCCGCCCATGAATAGCCAATGACCACCATATAAGGAGGTGTAGGTGCATCCTGTCAACCTGTCAGTCATGGCGCAGAGAAAGAAAGAGAGATTTTTTTCCGAGGCAGAGATTGAACTAATTTTGGGTGAAGTGAACAACATGTGGAAAACATTTTATTTTCTTCAGTTAGTGGTGGTGTGGCAGGGACAGGCAAAGCGAAGGCCTGGAGGGAGGTAACAGATGCTGTTAATGTTGTCTCCGTGGTACAAAGAACCAGAGGTGTCAGAGGTGAAGCATTAATGGCTTGATATGAAACTGGAGGCAAAGAAACGCATAAGCACACACACAAAAATACAGCGGTCACCAAACAAACAGAAGATTCATTTGTGGGGTTTTGAATGAAGTGGGAACGGGAAACCAGAGATGTTTTGTGCGTAATGGATAAACTCTAAATCAGTGATGGCTGTTGGAATGTAGAGCTATTTAACATTTATTTTATCAAATGATACTGATAACATATAGCCTACAGCAGTGTATGCATCGTCCTCAAATTATTTGAATCTTAATAGCCTCAAGCTCCGTTTGATATAACGTAAATTAATCATTATCAGATCAGATTTATTCATTCAAACGATCGTCCTCCTTCCACCTGCTGCCCCTGCTGAACCCAGGCACCGAGGCCGAAGAGGCTGTGATCCGGCTGTGCTTACGGATATTTTTATTATCATCATTCAACATGTAGAAAGAACGTGTAATCTATTGAGTCGATTTACATAGATAATTCACAATCATGAACCTAATCTGGATCTTAAACCTGCTAATTGCCAAATAATTTAACTAAATGTGTTATATTTTTAATATTTTGTCATGTTTAGATCACGTGTTTCAAAGGCATCTGTGTATTGTCTACATAACAGAGTGCAATACGAATTAAAATTGTAATTTCCAATAGTGACAAGCAATATTTATGTGCTTTACTAAATTTACACAAGCACTACGAGTGGTCAGGAGCAGGAGTAGATTTTGTTAGTAGCTACGAAAAGATCGGAGCTACTAAAATATTGATGAATGCGGACATGCACGTAAATTTCCGTCTGCGAACAGTTTACACACAAATTCCTTCTGCTCACGTTTCATGAATGAGACCCAATGTGTGGCAGAGCTGCCACCCTTGCCACCAAACACGTTTGACTTTTTGATGACTTCAGCGACCTCATATCCTCATGAAATTGATACACAAGTCAAGAATGGCGAGCTCTTACATCTGATAGGGGCGTGGTCCATGGGGGGGACAAAATGACTCTATAGCGCCCCCTTGAAATTTTCAAAAAACACTTCCCACAGGGGTTTGTTTGGAGTAGGAAGATGAAACATCACACCACATCAGGGTTAACTTAGTCTGAGTTTTCACATAACCGCTTCAGTGATGCGTGCTGCTGGCCCCCCGCGGTGGCGCAGGAGAGCGACGCCCGATCACAGCTGCTTGCAGCTTTAATTATTATTATCATTATTGTTAGGGCCCGAGCGACAACAAAGTCGTCCGTGAGGACCCTATTAAAATCTCGCTGTTTATTATTATTATTATTATTATTATTATTATTATTATTTATTATTATTATTCTTACAAACCTTTAATCCCCAATTTGGTCCCTTTCCCAAATTCAAAAACTCACCAAATTTGGCACACGCGTTCAGTGTGGCAAAAATTTGATATTTCGGAAGTGTTCTATGTGGATGGGGCCAAATGGCGACATAGCGCCCCCTAGAAAATTTCGTGCCTCGAGCCCCACCTGTGAGTTTCACCTACATGCATGAAAATGGGTCGGCTCATAGAACATGCCAAGATGCACAAAAAATCCTCTTGGACCCATGCCATAAACCCAACAGGAAGTCGACAATTTTTATTTGAATTTTTGACATTTTCGCCCGATCGACTCCAAATTTGGTACAGATCACCCTAAGAAGATGCTGATCAAAAGTTATTAAAAGCTTTTCTCGATGTCAAGGGGCGTTGCCGCTAGGGAGTGACAAACTTTGGCGACTTTTTGTTTTCTCGCCATCAAATTTTGAATGGACCTCACGTCCACATACTTGATCTCAGCAGCTTCAAACTTGCTGGACATTATGATGGCTCTGCCCTGAATGGCCAGATATATTAATATCCCACTGTACTCACAGCGCCCCCTGGTGGTAACAGGAAGTGACCAGTTTTACTTTAACATGTACTGATGACACAAACTTGACCGCATCAACTTCATTCCACTTCTAATGAATGCAGAACAAGTTGGTGAAGCTACCTTATGAACGCTGTGAAGCTACGTCTAATGGTGTCCGTCGATCCTTCGCCACTAAATACGTTTTGCTTTTTAATGGCTTCAACGATCTCATATCCTCATGAAAATTAATACACAGGTCAAGAATGGCAAGCTCTTGCATCTGATAGGGGCGCCGCCCATAGGAAGGACAAAATGCCTCTATAGTGCCCCCTTGAAATTTTCAAAAAACCCTCCACATAGGGTTTTTTTTAGAGTAGGAAGACGAAAATTGGTACATATGTGTATGTTGTCCAGACGCACGAAAAAGTCTTTGACACCAATGGTCTACTCCCAACAGGAAGTCGGCCTTTTTGATTTAAACTTTTCATTTTGGTGGCGAGACCATGCTGATCAAAAGTTATTAAAAGCTTTTCTCTATGTCAAGGGGCGTGGCTGCTATGGCGCCGCCTTCACCATCAAATACGTTTGGCTTTTTGATGGCTTCACTGGCATCATCTCCTTATGAAAATTGAAACACAGGTCAAGAATGGCGAGTTCTTGCATCTGATAGGGGTGTCGCCCATGGGGGAGACAAAATGCTTCTATAGCGCCCCCTTGAAATTTTCTAAAACCCCTCCCCATAGGGTTTTTTTGGATTAGGAAGGTGAAAATGTGTACATATGTGTAAGTTGCCCAGACGCACAAAAAAGTCTCTGCCACCAATGCTCCAGTCCAAACAGGAAGTTGGCCATTTTGATTTTGACTTGTCATTTTGGCGTGATTTCCACATGTTGTATTTTAACGACCTAGACCTAGGGATTTCATCCAATCAACTTCAATTTTTTTAACAGATCATCCAGACACCATGCTGATCAAAAGCCCCGCGTGCCTCAGGCCCCGCAGTTGCATGGGGGAGCAAGGGCCCGATCACAGCTGCCTGCAGCTTTAATTATTATTCGGGCCCGAGCGACGACGAAGTTGTCTGTGAGGACCCTATTATAATCTCGCTGTTTATTATTATTATTTATTATTATTATTCTTACGAACGTTTGATCTCCAATTTGATAAGATAAGTGGGAGATAATTTGTGAAGCCACAGATGAGTTGTCACTTGCTAATTAGCTCAGTCAGATAGAAGATGCTCCTTGATGTCAGAGGTTGTGAGTTTAAGCCTCAACTGATGTAATATGTACATTATAATGCAGACGTTCTTGTTGTCTTCCTATTCTGCCTCTTGTTGCTCAGAATTGCCTAAAATTGCCCGGCCCCAACAATTTTGTAGTAGCTGATGACCAAATTTTTCTTTTTTGGTGAACTGTTCATATTTCATCATTAAAAACCTTGGAATTGTTATTCTAGCTTCTTGATGTGATACTTGATACTCACAAAGTGCACCAGATTAATTCATTTAGATGTCAAATGTTCAAAGTTTTCTTCTGGATTTCTTCCCCGGACCCCCCTAGCACAGCCCTCTAAAAAAAATTCAGGCACAGGCCTGCCATAAATATTATTTATGTCATTATTTGATATGTTTTGTTTACATATTTAAATGATTTATTTTCCTGAATTTCAATTTTGGTTTGTATCAAGACTGCAGAGGTACTGGTTGTGTATTGTGTTGCGCAGGGGACGTTTTTGGGTGTTGCGCATGATGTTTACATGAGGGCAGAGCAGATGCTGCGGTTGTAATGTCCTCCAAGGAGTTGAGAGCAGAGAAAGTTAAAGTACAAAGTAACATTTCATTATTGGACAAAAGAAGAAGCAGAAACTTACATTGCCATTTTTGGAAGTTTTATTTTTTTTTATTTTGCTCAAGTGGACTCATTCCCTTTCAGTTGTGTGCAGCCAGCGAGGTATGTTTTATTTTGGGATTTACTATATGTATGTTCATTGTGCATTTTACTTTTATGTTCTACAGCTCGTGAGTAGTATTAATATGTTGTCATTCTGTAACTTATCATATATTTAAACAGTTTGACGGTGGATTTGATGGCGGCGATGAAGGGCGGAGAAATGACAATAAATCCATCAGTAACTGAAAACCAATGGTGTCGTCTAATTCCTGGAGGGAGTGATAGTCAAACTCGGACCTGCGTGAACTTTCCCTGACCTGCCCGTGATCAACAGCTCGTCAAGACGGGACTACAGATAAGCCACTGTTAAGCGTTAAGGACACATAAGTTCGTCCGTTTCTTCATGAAGATGTCCATAAGCCAGACTTTAAAGTTTATGTCTGAAGGGTGACATAAAGATTGAAAAACTATAAGGAACTGTATGAAGCCAAATAACAATTGCAGTTTTTCATAAGATTTAAAGGGACTGATGTGTTTGACTTATTGGTGCTTAGTTTACATTGATCATTTATTATTTAACTGAAAAAAATGTGTGCATTCGTGTAAGCTGACATTTGAAGGGAAGTTTTCTATGCATGATTTAATATTCTTTATGCAAATGTATTGAAGTGTGGCCACAAGGCAGCTGTAACTAAGTGTTATAATACTTACCTTCCTTTAAAGGTTTTGATTTGAAAGACAGTGACCTAATTTAATTTGGTTTATTCACCTGGAGAGCCTTGTAAAGTGGAGCCACGCAGAAGTGAAAGATCCCAAATATTAACAGAAAAAGGAAAGGAATTGCATAAAGAGAAAACACAAGGTTTACTTCGCTATTACTTCGCTTTGACAGCATTTATGAATGCTGGAAAGCTTTAATTAAAGTGACTAAAAAATCTGTGATAAGACAGGATCCCAGTAATATCCTACAAGAACATATCAGCACTATTCAAAGAGAACTGTCTGAACTAAATAGTGTTTATGATGAATATTGAAGTATTGACAGCCCATCTCATGACATGCCCCACAAGCTTGACAAGTGTACATCAGTCACCAGCCTTGTTGTAAAAAATGCTCAGTCTCAAATTCAAGGAACAGAGGAGGAGCTGATTTGGCCTGATGCCAGCTCTGTATTTGCATCTTCAACTTCCAGTGTTTCACCTCCAGCCTCCAGTTGTTCTAAGGTTAGTACTATTCACTCCACTGCATCATCAGCCAAAAGACAAGAAGCTGCTGCAGCTACACAAGCTGTATTGCAGATTATGGCTGAGCAAGAGAGCCACCAAGAGAAACTGCAAAGACTTGAAGCCGAAGATAGGTTGATAGCTGCAGAACAAGAAGCAGCTGCAGTAACTCGCCGTCTTCAAGCAGAAAAAGAAGAGACTGAACGTAAGATAGCAAAAGAGAAGCAAGAGGCAGCAGAAGAGAATGCTGCAAGGAAAAGGTCTGTAGAACATTTGAAAAGAGAGCTTCAGCATTTAGAGGAGCTGAAAAGGCTGAATGCAGCCAGAGCAAGGCTTCAAGTCTATGATGAAAATAAGGTCTATCCAGACCAAGGACTAAAAATACAGAACACTGAACTGCCTACAGTTGCCCAAGCAATTGATCAGGTGAACCCCTGTGTATCAGCACACACAATCACCAAGAGATGTGGCTCAAAGAAATGTGCTTCAAGATGACACAGGAGAGCTTGTGAAGGTTTTGGCTGAGGCTATATCAGGAAACAGGTTACCCATTCCAGAGCCTACAATCTTTAAACTCATGTTTAATCATTTCAAGTCACCCTTTCAGACACTAATTGAGAGGAAAAATATTCCAACGATAGAGAAAGTCTTCTTCCTTCAGATATATGTCGGAGGAGCAGCTAAAGAAGCTTTAGAAGGTCATTTTCTGACTGATTCAGAAGATTCATATTACGCAGCATGCTAAATGAAAGATGTGGAGAGCCATTTGTAATTGCTAAAGCCTTTCGAGACAAATTGCATGCCTGGCCGAAAGTAGCCTCAAAGGAGAGTGCTGATCTAAGAAAATTTGTGGACTTTCTACGCAGTTGTGAATCTGCCATGGCTCACAATGAGAGTCTAAATATTCTCAATGATGGAATTGAGAATCAGAAACTGACTGCCAAACTACCAGACTGACTGAGAACCAGATGGAACCGAAAGGCCACGCTATACCAGCTGGAACATGGAAAGTTCCCAAGCTTCAACTATTTTGTGACATTCCCAACAATGGAAGCTAGTATCGCATGTAACCCTATAATGTCTTACCATGCACTACAACAAAGTGAACCTGACAAAGGCAAGGTCAAGCAGCAAAATGTAGTGGTCTCAAAGAACCGCACTGCAGCTGCCAAGATCTTCACAACCAACACCAGTGAAAAGAGCATAGTCACATGTGCATCTTGTAAGAAGATAGGACATGCCTTACACAAGTGTCGCAAATTCATTGAAAAACCACTCGCTGACCGAGTCAAATTCATTCAGAGTGAAAAACTGTGTTTCGGCTTTTTGAGTCCTGGCCATCACTCCAAGAGCTGCGGTAACTGGATGGTCTGTGACACCTGCTCAAAGCGTCACCCCACATGCCTACATGAAGATCGTTCAAAACAAGAACAAGAAACAAAGAGAGAACATTATAAAGAAATAAGTAAAAGTAAGGAAAGAAAGCCAAAGTCACCGCAACCACTGGATGTCACTGAGGAAGCCACGTCCAACAGAGTTGTGCAAGATGGTAATAGTACACAGACTTCAACAATAATACCTGTCTATGTGTCAACGCAGAGTGATTCAAGCAAGGAAGTTCTTGTCTACGCTCTGCTAGATTCACAAAGTGACTCTTCATTCATTCTTGAGGAGGTGGCAGATGTCTTAAACACCAACACCGAACAAGTGAAGCTGAAACTGTCAACATTGTCATCAAAGAGGACAACTGTACCCTGCAAAAGACTCAAAGGCCTGCAAATAAGAGGGATATTCTCCTCAAAGAAGATCACAGTGCCGACAGTTTACACTCGTGAATTCATCCCTGCTTATCGTACCCACATCCCAACTCCAGAGACCGCCAAGGCATGGCCTCATTTGGAGCATCTAGCAGAACACATTGCTCCACAGATGGAATGTGAAATTGGTCTGCTGGTTGGATGTAATTGCCCACAAGTTCTGATGCCCAGAGAAGTTGTTTGTGGAGAGAAAAACCAACCCTTTGCTAAGAAAACCGATTTAGGTTGGAGCATAGTGGGTTATGGTGACTCATGTGAGCAGGAAGGTGATGCTATTGGAGTAAGTCATCGCATCATTGTAAGGCAAGTGACACCTGAAACCAAACCATCAGCCAAGCTCAAGGGTGAAGTTCACTACGTTTGCAAGACACGGATAAAAGAAATGTTTACTCCAGATGAGACAATTAAAGTGCTGGAATCTGATTTCAGTGAAGAGTTGGAGAAGAGGCAACTATCTCTCAGGAAGATCTCCACTTCTTAACCAAGTTGAAAGATGGTATCAAACACAACCAAGATGGTCATTATGAGATGCCCTTACCTTTTAAACAAGACAGACCAAATCTGCCCAATAATAAGTCACACGCTGTTCAACGTCTAAAGGGCTTAGAACGCAAATTCAAGGGAGACCAGAAGTACTACTCAAACTATGTGAACTTCATGGAAGACATCATCGCTCGTGGCGATGCAGAGAGGGTCCCAGATGAGGAACTCAATAATCACCCAGTCTGGTATATTCCCCATCACGGGGTATACCACCCTCAAAAGCCTGGGAAGATACGTGTTGTCTTCAATAGTTCAGCACGGTTCGAAGACACATCATTAAATGACCACCTTCTTACTGGGCCAGAGCTCACAAACACCTTGGTCGGAGTTCTCTGTAGATTCCGCAAGGGCCCAGTTACTGTCATGTGCGACGTGGAACGTATGTTTCATCAGTTTCACGTAAGACCTGAAGACCAAGACTACCTGAGGTTCTTATGGTGGGAGAATGGTGACCTAACCTCTCCGCCATTAATTTTTCGGATGAGAGTCCATTTGTTTGACTTAAACATCTAGCCACCGAAGGTCAGGATCACTTCAACCAAGACACTGTCGCATTCATCCAAAGGAATTTTTATGTTGATGATGGACTTGTGAGTGTAACGTCTGATGCTTAGGCAATCCAGCTCGTCAAGGATGCTCGAGAGCTCTGCAGCACAGGCAAGCTAAGACTGCATAAGTTAATTTCCAACAGCGAAAAGGTATTACAATCAATACCAAAGGAAGAGTGTGCAGACAGTGTCAAGGACCTGGATATTGCCTTAGGAGAGCCGCTCATGGAGAGAGCTCTTGGGGTTCAGTGGCGTGTGTCTTCTGATGACTTCCGGTTCAGGGTCACTGTCAAGGAACACCCACTGACCAGAAGAGGAGTCCTATCCACGGTAGCTTCCATCTACGACCCATTGCGGTTCGTAGCACCCTTCATCCTCCGGGGCAAGCAGGTCTTGCAACAGATGTGTAGAGACAAGGTTGGTTGGGATGAGCCACTCCCAGAAGAGCTCAGGACACGGTGGGAATTGTGGCTGCAAGATCTTTAAAACCTGTCTAAAGTAAAGATCAGAAGGTGCTACATTCCAGAGAACTTCACGGATGTCAAGCAGTATGAGCTTCATCACTTTTCAGACGCCAGCGTCACAGGTTATGGGGAGTGTACCTACCTCAGGGCAGTCAACAACAACGAAGATGTCCATTGCTCAGTTGTCATGGGGAAAGCACGTGTCGCCCCAACCAAGGTAACCACAGTTCCACGGCTTGAGTTATCTGCAGCTGTGGTAGCAGCAAGAACAAGTGTTATGCTCAGAAATGAGCTAGAGATAGATGGTCTTCAAGAATATTTTTGGACAGACTCCAAGGTCGTACTTGGATATATAAACAATGATGCCAAACGGTTTCATGTGTTTGTGGCGAACAGAATCGAAAGGATCAGGTCCACCACGGATCCCAAGCAGTGGCAATTTGTTAAGTCCGAAGACAATCCTGCGGATCATGCTTCGAGAGGCCTGACGGCAGATCAGCTTGTGGCTTCAAATTGGTTTACTGGCCCAGACTTTCTATGGGAAAAGGAGCTGCCCATAGGACATGCGACGGCGGGAGAGGTCATTGACAATGATCCAGAACTTCGAAAGGCCCAGGTGCTTAACACCAGAGCAAAGGAAGACAGGACATTGCTAGACCTTCTGTCAAAGTTTTCTGAATGGAGAAGGGCCGTCAAAGCCATTGCTTGTCTCAAGCGTCATGCCAAGCAAATCAGGGGTCTCAAGCCTAAAACAAATGAAACCACAACTGTTGAGGAAAGACAGGAAGCAGAGCTTTTCATAATAAAACAGGTCCAAACAGAAGCATTCAGCAGGGAAATCAAAGATATAACACAATCCAAAGAAGTAAAACGCAAAGACAAAGCAAATAAGCTACACAAACTAAGTCCATTCGTAGATGAGTATGGTGTGCTCAGGGTTGGAGGACGATTGATGAGATCTAGTCTTCACCCACATGTCAAGCATCCTGCCATCTTACCAAAGGCAAGTCATGTGTCCTCTTTACTGATCAAGCACCACCATGAGAAGGTGCATCATCAAGGAAGAGGAATAACTGTGAATGTATTGCGATCCAAAGGAATATGGATCACTGGATGCAACAGTGCAGTGGCCTCACACATCTTCAGGGGCACGACATGCAGAAAGTACAGAAGGAGCACACAAGATCCAAAGATGGCAGATTTGCCAGAAGATAGAATGGAAATGACACAACCATTTACATACTGTGGCACTGATTGCTTCGGACCGTTCTATGTTAAGGATGCATGAAAGGAACTGAAGAAGTATGGTCTTCTTTTTACTTCTATGTGCTCAAGAGCCATACATATTGAAATGCTTGATGATCTTTCTACTGACGCTTTCATCAATGCACTGCGTGCATTCATTGCTATACGTGGAAATGTAAGACAGTTGAGATGCGATCGAGGCACCAACTTTGTAGGTGCAAAAGGAGAGTTTTTGAACACAATGAAGGATTTTGATTTGAACAGATGAAAGAACATGGATGTGAGTTCATAATGAACACCCCATCATCAAGCCACATGGGAGGAGTATGGGAAAGACAAATAAGGACGATCAGAAGTGTTCTAACAGCAATCCTTGATCAGTCTGCGAAAAGACTTGATAGTGCCTCACTCAGAACCTTTCTCTATGAAGTAATGGCTATTATAAATAGCAGACCTTTGACTACAGAGCACTTGAATGATCCGACAAGTCTTGAACCCCTGACTTCCAACCACATCCTTATGTTGAAGTCCAGCATCATATTGCCCCCTCCTGGTCAATTTGTGAGTCAGGATTTGTACCTGCGCAAGAGATGGTGCCAGGTGCAGTTCCTGGCAAATGAATTCTGGTCGAGGTGGAAGAAGGAATACCTTCTTAATCTTCAGCAAAGACAAATATGGCAAAAGGATAAGAGAAACATGAAGGTAAACGACATTGTCATCCTTTGTGAAGACTATTCTCCGCGAAATCAATGGAGATTGGCAAGAGTAACAGAAGTGTATCCTAGTACTGATGGTAGAGTCAGAAAGGTGAAACTGTTAATGAGTGACTCGACCTTAGACAACCATGGAAGACGCACCACTAAACCAGTCTATCTTGATAGGCCTGTACAAAAGACTGTTCTACTTCTGAAGCAGAATAAGTGTCATGGTTGCTCTTTTCAGAGCAAATTTATTGTGTGAAACTGAACTTTGTGAAGTGAAAGTGAAATTGTGAAGTGAAATCACCATATCTGTGATTTGGTGGGAGTTTAACTGCCATAAATATTATTTATGTCATTATTTGATATGTTTTTTAACATATATTATTTAAATGATTTATTTTCCTGAATTTCAATTTTGGTTTGTATCAGGACTGCAGAGGTACTGGTTGTGTATTGTGTTGCGCAGGGGACGTTTTTGGGTGTTGCGCATGATGTTTACATGAGGGCAGAGCAGGTACAGAGATGCTGCAGTTGTAATGTCCTCCAAGAAGGAGTTGAGAGCAGAGAAAGTTAAAGTACAAGGTAACATTTCATTATTAGGCAAAAGAAGAAGCAGAAACTTTCATTGCCGTTTTTGGAAGTTTTATTTTTTTTTATTTTGCTCAAGTGGACTCATTCCCTTTCAGTTGTGTGCAGCCAGCGAGGTTTTATTTTGGGATTTACTATATGTATGTTCATTGTCCATTTTACTGTTATGTTCTACAGCTCGTGAGTAATATTAATATGTTGTCACTCTGTAACTTATCATATATTTGAACAGTTTGACGGTGGATTTGATGGCGGCGATGAAGGGCGGAGAAATAACAATAAATCCATCAGTAACTGAAAACCAATGGTGTCGTCTAATTCCTGGAGGGAGTGATACACAGGATTTTTTCTTGCTTCAAGCCCTGCGCCTGTGAGTTTCACCTACATGCATGAAAATGGGTGGGCTAATAGAACATGCCAAGACGCACAAAAAAATCCTCTTGGACCGAAGCCGTAAACCCAACAGGAAGTCTGCCATTTTGATTTGAATTTTTGACATGTTTGAACTCCTCCTCCTAGGGATTTCATCCGATCGACTTCACATTTAGTACAGATCACCCTGAGAACATGCTGATCAAAAGTTATTAAAAGCTTATCTCTATGTCAAGGGGCGTGGCCGTTTGGACATGAGAAATTTTGGTGACTTTTCGTTTTCTCGCCATCGAATTTCAAACGGATCTCACGCCCACATACTTGATCTCAGCAGCTTCAAACTTGCTGGACATGATGATGGCTCCGCCCTGAACGGCCAGATATATTAATATCCCACCTTACTCATAGCACCCCCCGGTGGTAACAGGAAGTGACCAGTTTTTACTTTAACATGTACTGATGACACAAACTTGACCACATCAACTTCATTCCACTTCTAATGCATGCAGAACAAGTTGGTGAAGCTACCTTATGAACGCTGTGAAGCTACGTCTAATGGTGTCCGTGTGGCGGCATGGCAACTATTGATCCTTCGCCACTAAATACGTTTTGCTTTTTAATGGCTTCAACGATCTCATATCCTCATGAAAATTGATACACAGGTCAAGAATGGTGAGCTCTTGCATCCGATAGGGGCGCCACCCATGGGGGGGACAAAATGCATCTATAGCGCCCCCTTGGAATTTTCAAAAACCCCTCCCCATGGGGTTTTTTTTTTGAAGTAGGAAGATGAAAATTGGTACATATGTGTATGTCACCAGACGCACAAAAAAGTCTCTGCCACCATTGGTCTACTCCAAACAGGAAGTCGGCCATTTTGATTTAAACTTTTCATTTTGGTGGCGATTTTGTGATTTCGACAACTTTGTATTTTGACGAATGCCTCTATAGTGCCCCCTTGAAATTTTGAAAAAACCCTTCCCATAGGGGTTTTTTTTGGAGTAGGAATATGAAAATGTGTACATATGTGTAAGTTGCTCAGACGCACAAAAAAGTCTTTGTCACCAATGGTCTACTCCAAACATGTTCATCTACTCAACAGGATTTTAGGAGACTAGATGTGTGGTAATCAGCATCTGTTGGTGGTAAAAGCTACTCAAGCTGAAATAGCGACTGAGAAAACTTTAACTTTGTTTAATATGTAGAATATGAATAAAACCAAAGTGAGGAGCAATCATGGGTCTGTTTTTAAATTTCATTTTCACCCAATTATTAAAAACACTGAACAACATTTAAAGCAACACTTAAGAACTTTCAGTTTTGGTTGATTTTGGCGGCGCCAGTGGACCAAAGCGGTAGTGTTTTGCCTGAAGGAAGATCACATTTCCCATGAGGACCAGAGCATAGTGTCGTAAAATCCTGATCTCCCGGTCGCCTGCAGTTCGATTGAACTACATTTCTGTTTCCAGTGGCTGTGTGAAGGATGAATAGCGATGAGGTAATGAATCTAATTGTGGCTAAACAATATCATATGAAGATATTGAAAATAAGAAACGTTTAACTTTGGTTTAGTGCCGTATCCCTATCCTTGTTTCCTATACTGTTATAATTCTATTATTAGGATTCTATATGGAGAATAATACATACATTTATTACTAAAATTACTCTATGCGAGTCTGTTATTGTCGCTGTCATTTCTGAATTACTAAAAGCCAAGACGAATTCCTGTATGTCCTTGGCAATAAAGTTCAATGTGATTCTGATGCTTATTGAACATCAAAAATGTTTACATTTGTAACATAACATTTCTGTCTGTTGTTTTATCAGGAATTTGCTGTCCTGGACTCTACCTCCACCTCTTCTGAGTTTGAGCCCCCACACACTAGTGCTGGCAGAGCCAGGGGCAGAGGGGGGAGGGGAGTAGGTGCAGGCAGAGGTAGGGGGAGAGGGAGAGGGAGGGAAAGAAGTAGGACACCAGAGGACTTGAACCCCGAGACCCAGACAGACCCAGACAAACTTTTATTTCTACACCCTCTTTCACAGTTGTCAAAATTCAAGTACTTTGTCACATTCAACACATTCAAATTGTTATTTTGCCACTTGTCCCTTCACAGTAAAGGAAGTAACAAGTAAAACATACGACCTAGAGAAAAAAGAAAAACATTTCCAGGCACATGCACAGTGTTACGCAAGAAATATCATGAAAAAAAAAGAGTGGCATAAATGCAATGTGCATTTTTGCAATGACGGGGTATGTGTATGATTTGAATAAATAAATAGCACAACAACACTGTATTACAGTGGTAGTAAATGAACGACAATGACAGTTGAAAAAAAATTACTGTGAATAAAAAAAACAAAACAAAAGGGGAGTGTGATGTATGTACATGGATAAATAGAGCAGGATAAAAAAATAAACTATGACAGTTAAAATAAGAAACACTGAATAATCTGTGTGACAATGTTAGAAGTTATCTGGAGTCATCTGGAGAGTCATGCCGCTCTTCATCCTCCACAACACTCAGAGAATGCATGCTGCAGATAGAGTAGATTGTAAGATTCTGCCCCAGCACCTTCTTCCAGCATTTGGACACCCTCTATCGGTTCTCCCCTGAGTCAAAACAGAAAATAGGACATGTTGAAAAATACTAAACGTTGCCCAAAACAAACAAATGCAGGCCCTGGGAAACACAAAGTACCTAACACGGTCCGACTCTTCTGTAAAGCTGGAAACTATAGGCTGTAGCGGTTGGAGGTGTTGCTTGTGGGGAGTAGAAGCTACTTGCTTCTTTTGATAGCTGTAGCCTAGAGAAATAACATGTAAGAAATTTATATGGATCAAGAGTAATGCAAGACAAACAAAAGTATACACACTGGAAATAAAGGCACTATATAAACATCACACAATGTAATAAAATGCATCATCTATGTTATACTAGAGAATTATAAGATAAGAATAACAATAATTAGCAATACAACATCAAATATAAAAAGACAATAACATGAAAAATATAAATATGGAACAACACCGTACACCTTACACAACATAATGTCCAATAGACACATAATAACAAAAATATCTTGTTATCAGACTGACTTGAAGATGTCAAGTTTACTGGCTAACTGAGATTGTAACCTTCAAAGTTAGGTGCTTGGTGCTACTGAAGTGAGCTGCACACAGACCCTTCAGGACTGACTAAATAAACATTACATGTAGAATTTTAAACATGCAACAATCCCTGTAGTTTTAGCTACAATCATCACAAGGTGCTATTGATAAGCAGGACTATGAAAAGTCATAACTGAATGCACATTGCACACGAGTTTTGTTTTACTGATTATTTAGAGAAAGCAACACGGTTTGACTTCTTTTGCAATCACTGTAGTCAACTCAACAAAAACACGACAAGAATCCCGTTTTTCTCTGAAACTATTACATAACAATCATCAGAAACTACTGTCACGTACATACAAACTGACAAGATAACACCACAATGATTCAGTATGACTGATCTTTCCAGAGTAGGAACCTACATATTTTACTCAAACTTTATATTTGCGGTTTGCAGTCATCGCATTGTTTTTTTCTTTATACAGTACTTTTGAGTTTGTTGCATGGCTGGTCGTGTCTGTGTGGAGCTGCAAACTATCAAGCTGGTGGCTATTAATGCTACCACGCATATTTCCGATAGCTAACATCAGCATTATCATTTTGATTTGAGCATTGAAAGCTACTTACTAGTCCAGCAGGAACAGAGCCATTCAGCATCGGTCAGAAATCCCTCCTCGTATTTGAGCTCACGCCAGCGAGTGAAAGCCGGGCCAATGTTGATCCTTGGCTGTCCTTTCATCCGGGTAGCCTCCCTCTTTCTTTTTTTTGTCTCCTCAGACAAAACTTTTCATTTCTTTGGTTGTTTTGCAGCTTCTGCCATGATCGCAGTAATTGCGCGTAGGCTTTCGCATCGACTTCCGTCTTTGTAACGAATGGGGAAAGGGGGAAGTGACGTATGCCGTAAAGCAGTCAACACATTTGTAGTTTTTTGTGTGGCAGGGTTCCTGCCACCCTCCTCGAAGTTGCTTAGTGCCAGTGAAAGCAATACAGACCCCCTCAGGCCATGACAGAGGTGTCATTCAACTAGTTGTAAGTCGATGTATCATCACAAAAGTCATGAAAATATTTTATGAAGGTTGAAAAGTTACTTAGTGCTGGTTTAATGACTTTCTCAAAGGCTAATATGAAAAGAAAGTGATGTTACATTTTAAGGGACAGTTCGACATTTTGGCATTTTGTCAAATAATCCCTATAGTCATATGAGTAGGTACATTACCTTTAATTGTCTGCCTGCTGTTTTGAGATCGGTGGGACAGAACTGCCTGTCAAGACTTCGTCATTTGGTAACATTATTGGGACTAAGACTAAGTAAGATACCTGCCATGTAAATTGTTTGGTTAAAACATTCATTTTGGTTGTGTTGTACGCCTGAGACCCTTTAAGGGGTTTATCGTGGGTGCGTACGTAGGCTATTCTTGTTTTCACAGTGACGGCTCATTGTATTCAGACTTTCCGCAGGAGCACAAAGCCAGCAGGTAAGCAGAACAACAGCTAGCTGCAAACATCCTGCTAACGACGGTTGCATTATAAATAAATGGTTGTGTGTTGGCATTCACCACGCTATCCCAACGTGCTTTAGGTAACTTATAATTTGTGGTTTATAAGCGTTATAAGCATTCAGCCGCTAATGTGTGTGTAGCGCATCTGTCTTGGCAAGCACTCGGCTAACTCCCGGGAGCATTCTCGGTGATCGATGTTAGCCGAGACATGCCGGTGGTTGAACACTCGGTGAGGTAATGTGGACGATGGCGTGGTGAACGGCGACTTTGACTCCATGGTCTGTTGTAGAGCATTGTGTTGTCGTGTCTTGTAACCTATCAGCAGCAAGTGCACTAGGTAAACACAGACCGTGTCTTGACATGTCTGCGCTTAGAGACTGCTTCGCGAATGCTCCCAGAGCGCTGGGCTTTCTGGGAGATGTAGTCAGTGTGGTTGCTTTGGGTCTTCTCTCTTGTGTTTGACATTGTTAAATATGTAATAATATGTAGGTAGATTCATGTTATATGTATGTCAACAGTCTTAGAATGATAGCTGATGGAGAAATAATTAACCAGCTTAAAGACTTATGTTCTATTTATTGTGTGGAAAGTGGAAACAGCTGTTCAGTAATCACAGTTTTACATTTGACATGACAAGTAACATTTTGCATCTGTTTCTTATTGTTTCAGATTTATGACCTGTGGTCATTTTGTTATCTAAATAAAGAAGACAAAAAGAAAACACGAGTTATAACTTTGCATGCTGCCTGTCGAGCCTTTTCAGAGGGCTAAAATTTAAAAAGATCCAAACACTGCTCAGCGCACAAAATGGAGGTGAATGGTACAGCCCCCTCTCTCCCTCAAAACTAATCAAATACACCATCAAATGACTCTAAAATGCTCTAGTAGAAAACACATGGCTTCCACATTCCCCACGCTATGAAATAATAATGTATAATTAAGTAACATTACGACACATGAAGCAAATACTTGGAACTACTTTCTTGAGTAAACCACTGGGCGGAGTGACACAGTGCACAGCTGAGACAATGGAACAGAGTGACTTTTCACAAGTTTTGAAATATTCCGAACAAATGTTGGGGGAAAACGCCGCGAGGCATGTGACGCCTTGTTTGCAGAGGACGGCAACAAGACGTTCACAAAAGGAGGGAACATGAGAGCAGCTGACAAACGCAAGTTAACGGCTTACCGGCAACAGAGAAGTCCGACTTCAGGTCCAGTAATTTCCTCTTTCCTTGGTGTCATGACTGTCCAGTAGTACCTGGACAACCGAGCCGTGGTGGCACACAGGTATGTGGTGTGTCAGAGGAGAAACGAGCCGTTCACATTTCTGTCATTGTGGCAGCTAATGGCCCACAAACCTCACCGCACTTTAGGGACTGTTCTTTACCTATGAAGGGACTGTCAGGGGAGCAGGGTGGCTGGTTGATTTTTATTTTATTTTTTTATTTTATTTTGATCCCCCCCTATGTTCATCACTTGATGCTGTTTTTGAAGTATGAATAAGTCAATAAGTAATTTATTCCTTTGAAATATCAAAGGAGCCGAGGGATGGTTCGCCCAGGCCGTAAAACTAGCCAGGACCACCTCTGGCACTGATATTTTTATGGTAAAAACCCTATGTTGGGCCCATAAGGGTTAAGTTTGGGCTGCAAATATGGGTGCCAAGTGGGTTTGTCCGCAGTTTCCATAGTGGCCCCACCTGTATTTGCCCATATGGGCTTCAAGTGGGTTCTGGCTGGGTTTCAAGTGGGGCCCAACATGGTGAGTTGCACAGGACCCATCTAGGCCCCATATATTTGCCCATATGTGCACAAAGAGGGATCAGAATGGACCTTAAATGGGACCCAACTGGGCAATTTATCTGAGACCCATTCAGGTCTCTCCTGTGTGCCTCTTAGAGGGATCTGACTGGGCTTTAAGTGGGACCCAAATGGGCTACATTATGGGTTTCAAGTGGGTTTGGCCGCAGTTTCCATAGTGGCCCCACCCGTGTTTGTCCACATGGGCTTCAAGTGGGTTCTGATTGGGTTTCAGGTGGGGCCCAACATGGTGAGTTGCATGGGACCCATGTAGGCCCCATATGTGTGCCCATTTGGGCTCAAAGTGGGATCAGAATAGACCTAGGGCCCAACTGGGCAATGTACCTGAGACCCATTTAGGCCCCACCTATGTGACTTTAAGAGGGATCTGACTGGGCTTCAAGTGGGACCCAAGCAGTAAGCCCCACCTGTGTGCCCCTATTTGGGCACACAGGTGTTTTAAAACTTGTTTTAAAACATAAAATTTGCATTTGCAAATATTGCATTCGCAAGAATGGGCCACAGAAACATGAGGTGACAGTAAGCTTAACCTTTGATCTCCACAATCTAATGAGTTCAAGTCCAACAAAAAACATAAATGCCTCTGGCCCTGGCTGTTGCAGCAGGACAAAAACAATGAAAACATACTTTTAAATGCATATCAGTGTTACGTCCGCAGTCAAATGACTCTGCAGTTGTCATCGATATCGGCTCCAGATCCAATCATCAGTAACATACAGTAAACATAACACCTGGGTGGACAATGCTAATTTTTACAGGAGTGTATACTTTGTGATCATAGCTTTAAAGTACAAAAGATGTGTTATTCAGCACTACTGAGTGAACATACAAAAGGAACACAGGTGGAAATGAATGAAATGAGTTCTCTTTTGTGTAGCCGATGACTGGTAAAACTGACATTTAACAAGGACATTTTTCAAAAGGACATACTTGTTTTTCAAATTTGTATTACAGTTACATTTTCCAAATTTACAAGAGGTCACAGGAGGTTATGAAATTTCCCAAAAGTCAACAACTCACTACACATTTCTTAAAGTTAGCTGATATGCCAGCATCTCAATTTCTGCGGAAACAAAACTGAATAAACTTTAACAAGATCACTGTGTTCCCTGCTGCTTTCTGTTGTTTCTTAACCTTATTTTGTTTTCAAACACATTCAGGGCAACGGACATGACATACCAAACAATAAAATAGGCAACACGTCTAAGAGCTGCAAATGGGCTATTATCGTCGTCGTCGCTGTCGTCGTCGTCCTCCGCTTATCTGGGTCCGGGTCGCGGGGGCAGCAGCCTCAGCAAAGAAGCCCAGACAGTCCTCTCCCCAGCCACTTCCATCAGCTCTTCTGCGGGAACCCCGAGGCGTTCCCAGGCCAGCTGGGCGATGTAGTCCCTCCAGCGTGTCCTGGGGCGGCCCCGAGGTCTCCTCCCGGTTGGACACGCCCGAAACACCTCCCAAGGGAGGCGTCCGGGTGGGATCCTTACTAGATGCCCGAACCACCTCAACTGGCTCCTCTCGATGTGGAGGAGCAGCGGCTCTACTCCGAGTCCCTCCCGGATGTCCGAGCTCCTCACCCTATCTCTAAGGCTGAGCCCAGCCACCCTGCGGAGGAAACTCATTTCGGCCGCTTGCACTCGCAATCTCATTCTTTCGGTCACTACCCAGAGCTCGTGACCATAGGTGAGGATTGGAACGAAGATAGACCGGTAAATCGAGAGCTTCTCTTTTTGGCTAAGCTCCCTCTTCACCACAACGGACCGGTTCAGCGCCCGCATCACTGCTGACGCCGCCCCAATCCGCCTGTCCATCTCTCGCTCCATCCTACCCTCACTCGTGAACAAGACCCCGAGATACTTAAACTCCTCCACCCGAGGAAGGACCTCCCCTCCGACCCGGAGAGAGCAATCCACCCTTTTCCGGCTGAGGACCATGGCCTCAGACTTGGAGGTGCTGATTCTCATCCTAGCCGCTTCACACTCGGCTGCGAACCGTCCCAGCAAGAGTTGACATCCTTATGTTTGAACATGGTGTTAGTTATGGCCAAACTGCGACCCGCACAGAAGTCCAATAACTGAACTCCACTCGGGTTCAGATCGGGCAGGCCGTTCCTCCCAATCACGCCCCTCCAGGTCTCGCTGTCATTGCCCACGTGAGCGTTGAAGTCCCCCAGCAGAACAATGGAGTCCCCGGTTGGGGCACTGTCCAGCACCCGTCCCAGGGACTCCAAAAAGGGCGGGTACTCTGAACTGCTGTTTGGCGCATAAGCGCAGACAACAGTCAGGACCCGTTCCCCGACCCGAAGGCGCAGGGAAGCAACCCTTTCGTCTACTGGGGTAAACCCCAGCGTACAGGCAGAGAGTCTGGGGGCTATCAGAAAGCCCACCCCGGCCCTCCGCCTCTCACCTGGAGCAAGTCACGCAAAGGAGAAGGTCCACCCCCCCTCAAGGACTTGGGTTCCAGAGCCGGAACTATGTGTCGAGGTGAGGTCGACTATATCTAGCCGGTAGCGCTCAACCTCTTCCACCAGCTCCAGCTCCTTCCCCGCCAGAGAGGTGACATTCCATGTCCCAAGAGCCAACTTCTGTAGCCGAGGATCGGACCGCCAAGGCCCCCGCCTTGGTCTGCTGCCCAATCCACATTGCACCGAACCCTTCTGGATCCCTCCGCGGGTGGTGGGCCAGGCGAGCGCCTGGTGGCCGGGCTCCAACCCCAGGCCTGGCTCCAGGGCGGGGCCCCGGTAACCCTCCGGGCCGGGTACACAGTTTCTTGCTGTTGTCCATCATGAAGGGTGTTTTGAACCATTCTTTGTCTGACCCTTCGCCCAGAACCAATCTGCCTTGGGAAACCCTACCAGGGGCAAAATGCCCCCGACAGCATAGCTCCTAGGGTCATTAGGGCACTCAAACTCCTCCACCACGATAAGGTGACGGTTCTCGAAGGAGATGGGCTATTATTTTGGTGTAAAAGAGACTTAACTGAAGGTGTGTGTATGTGCTCCTACCACTATGGCAATACCAGGTAACACCTACAGGGACTGTTCCTCTTCTTGGCCTACCCCACCATCAAATTTTTTTTAAGCTCTCTCTGAGCTCTTACCGTCCTGTTTCCGCCTCTGTCACGGGCTCCAGTGACCCACTTGGAGAGGGCCTTCTCTGCTTCCTTCTGGGTAATTCCTTGAGTAAATGCGTTCCTCTTTAGTGCCCCTAAAAATAAATCACAAGACCCAACTTAGTAGCTATAGCCTGATTTTTACATTATGAAACTATTGTGACAGACAGAAAAAACAGACAGCCATTCAAAAGTTTGGAACCACTGCAAAGATTTTATCGGACGAGTACAGTCTGATGGGTTGGCCAGCACAATTGTCTGATCTAAATCCTATTGAGCATTTGTGGGAAAAGTTATTAAAAGGTGTATGAGAAGTGGCCTACTACCCAATCACACAGTATGACAAGTATTTTATGAAACTGGGTAAAATTTCAACTGATCTACAGAGATCTAATGAACCTGATAGTTAGAATGCCCAAGGTCTGTAAAAATGTCATCATTAAACACTTTGATCAAGAGAATATTTGAAGAATAGAGCAATTAATACTTGTGTGATACATTTAAAGAACATTAGTACATTGTAGTTACACTCTTCGCCTCCCCCAACATCCCATAAATCGAGGATACGAACCAGTTCTTACAAGCAGACCACCACCACTTTTACAAAGTATAGGAAGGACTATCATACATTGCCTAATAACACAAAGTTAAAAAAAAAAAAAAGCCACCATCACAAGAAACATGAATGGTGAATGTTCGCAATTCGGAAAATCACATGAACTGCAAACAGTGGCCTCTGCTCAGATTTGTTGTGCCCTCTTTTCATCAGCTGGGCCAGCTGTAAGCTTCAGCGTGCGTCTACTTCAATAGATCAGATATTTTGCCAAATTTCAATATTTTATGCTAGAAAGATAAAGGAAGTTACATTAGTTAACATAAACTGAAATTTACCATATACAACATCAAAAAGACGCAGCTCTCGAAAATTGTTCTTGCCATGACGTCCAAAAAGGCTGTACTGCAGTGCTAATTCATGGGACATGAGGAATGCCATCATTCTTCTGGTGGCATCATCCAATGAACTACCTCCTATTTCTCCAACCATAGCAATCTGAGTGTATGGGATAAAAAGCACAGGAAAAAAGAAAAGAAATCAGTTAAGATAAGACAGCAGATTACATTTCAGTGCCAAAAACAAACGTGAATCAGAGTTTGAACTTACAACTCCAGACATGAACTCCGAGTCGCACAGCTTCTCGTTCATGACTTGCACATCTTGGATAGTGGTCAGTGGAAATACTGCTTCTTCAGGTGGTTCCAACACTGGCACAGCTGCTTTCTGCTTCATCAGTGTATTTAACATTTTGCTATGTACTCTCTGAGTGTCCTTCACTTCTTCGAGAAGAGTTACCAATTTTACAAACATGGCTCCTTCAATGTCACTGTGGCTGCTCACACTTGAGGAGGAACTAGTGCTTGGGGTTGCACTGGGGCTTCCAACACTCGGTGTCACGCTGGGGCTCCGAACACTCAGGGTCGCGCTGGGGCTTCGAACACTCGGGGTCACGCTGGGGCTTCGAACACTCAGGGCCGCACTGGAGCCACTCTTGAGGTGATGTTAGGTTTATATCCTACTGCTGAATGACTGCCAAATTCAAGGGGAGGAGAAGGTGGCAATTCGTCCTCATCACATGAGTCAGCTTCCTCCTCACTTGATGAAAGAGCCTGGGCTTTTTTGGGTGGCCTACATTCAGGTAAAGGATATTTTAGCAAATAAAAAACTTAAAGGTTACTCATGCATAGCAATGTTTTAGTAAATATACTGGGACAACATTAGCATCAATCATCAATTATGCATTATTAATTATTGTAAAGAATTTGGTGTAAGACCCTAAAATGTGTCAGTATGGTCCAAGTACTACAGGTATGCATACACATAAGTTTAGGGAAGCACAATCAAATATGAGCCTACAATGGCCTATCACCGAATATTGTTAATCATCGAGATTGTTGTACATGTTGTTTAATATGATTCATAATGAAACTGTACAGTAACTGGCCAGGGACTAGAGATGAACTAGAAAAAGAAAGCATTTCCTGCAGAAAATGCATGTGGATGCTGAAAGCAGCTGAACGCTATTGCTGAAGCAATGCTGAATGAGCTGAAGAAATTGTTGAAACAATGCTGAATTAGCTGAAAAATCTGCTGAAGCAATGTTGAAAAGGGCTACCACTAAAGCTGAGAACTCTAAATGACTTTAAAAGGGCTTAAAGCAGTAGAAACGTTAAAGAGGCAGAGTAACAATTATAGATTTAAGTGTAATGTTTGAAGAGTTTGAAAAGTTGAAATCTTGAAGAAGAAAGTGACATGACTAACATGGCTGAAGAAACAAGTGAGAATAGATTAAAAAGAAATGACTGGAAATTGCTTGAATTGTTGAAGAGTACTATGAAGAAATCGAAAAGTTGAAATCTTAAAACTGACAGCTTGAAAACATTGTTGAACATATATTGATAAAGATTAAGCAATAAGAGTAAAAGTAGAACTTTTAAGCAGGGGACTGAATGACACGAAAAGTTTGAAAAATACCTGAATGTGTTTTGTTTTTTTTAAGTTAGAGCCTACTCAAATACATTGTAAACTGACAGCAGAGGAACAATTTGTTGAAGCATGTAGACTAAGTATTAGCCGAGGAGTAAAATTAGAACAAGTAAGCAGCAAGTTTATTGGCGTGAAATGGTTGAAAAGTGCCTCTGTAGTTTAGGATAAGTGTAAACAAAGTTATAGATGTACTAGTCAAATAAAAGTGTATGAGAGAGAAAGAAAGAGTGAGAGACAGACAGACTGGATTATAAAGATCTTATTGCTGACTTTGCGGCCAAGAAGGCAGGGAAAGTGGCTCTGACATGATCATTTTCCTGGGGGGGGAGAATGTGTGTATCTGTGAGAAAAAAAGAAAGAAAGAAAGAGAGTTATGCCTGAATAAATAAATAAATAACTAGATAAATAAATAAATAAATAACTAGTTTAAGGTAAATGTAAAATAAATGTGCTGCAAGTCTAAAAGAGGTGGAAAAGCCAGAAGTCAGGAAGAGAACATACTGAAGTGTGTGTAAGAGAAATAGATTGTTAGTGATGTTTAAAAATTCCCCTCAGAGATACGAAATCATTCAGAGGATGATTAATGAACTGTAATCCTGTGTGTGTGTGTGTGTGTGTGTGTGTGTGTGTGTGTGTGTGTGTGTGTGTGTGTGTGTGTGTGTTTGCGTAAGTGAGTGACTGAGTTTTTATTCGCAAAAAAGAGGGATGCACAGTCACACCACAACCTGTACAATCCAGATGGAAAGAGAGAGAGAGCTTGTATGATAGACAGATAGATAGATAGATAGGTAGATAGTAGATAGATAGATAGATAGATAAAGACAGAAGGACAGAGAGCTTGCATGATAGATAGATAGATTGATAGATAGATAGATAGATAGATAGATAGATAGATAGATAGATAGATAGATAGATAGATAGATAGTAGATAGATAGATAGATAGATAAAGACAGAAGGACAGAGAGCTTGCATGATAGATAGATAGATAGATAGATAGATAGATAGATTGATAGCTTTCAGCATCCACACTAAATAATGAAAAAAGATGTTTGGCCCAGTTGAAAAATCGAACAATTATTAAATCCCCAATTAAGTTAATGGTTTATTTCAGAGCTATGTTCAATTTCAGACAGTCCAAAATGTGAAATTATAATTCATGTCACATGTGTCAGCCATGACAGGCAGGAAATGTTTAGTTATCATCTTGGCTGAAAATAATTCTGTAAAACTGTCATTTTTTTTAATACAGTTGCAACCCTACAACTGCCATTATACTACTACAAAACTGTAAAATATGCAAAATCTTCCTTTAAATGTTGTGAAGGAAACTATAAAATTCCACATTGGTCAGTAACAGGTTTAAGTACATTTACATTACCTTCTTTGTCGCTTCTTTGGTACATCATTGTCTGTTTGAAGATCAGATGTAACTTCTGCTCGTGCAAGCTTACGTCGAGCATCTCCATATGTATCTTAAAAAGACAAAAAAAAAGAATAGCTTAATCTAAATCTCATACAATTCTGTTACAGAGACTGGAACACCTAATTGGCCTAAAAGGTTCTGCACTAAGCTGGTTTAAATCTTATTTATCTGATCGTTTTCAATTTGTTGACGTTCATAATGAATCATCCGTACGTACTAAAGTTTGTTTTGGAGTTCCGCAAGGTTCTGTGCTTGGACCAATCCTATTTATTCTATATATGCTTCCTTTAGGTAACATCATTAGAAATCACTCTATAAATTTCCATTGTTATGCGGATGATACACAGTTGTATTTATCGATGAAGCCAGAAGAAAGGGATCAATTAACTAAACTTCATAATTGTCTTAAAGACATAAAAACCTGGATGAGCACCAATTTCCTGATGTTAAATTCAAACAAAACTGAAGTTATTGTTCTTGGCCCCAAACAACTCAGAGACTCTTTATCTGATGACATAGTTTCTCTCGATGGCATTGCTCTGGCCTCTACCACTACCGTAAGAAACCTCGGAGTAACATTTGATCAAGATCTGTCTTTCAATTCTCATTTAAAACAAACCTCACGGACTGCATTTTTTCATCTGCGTAATATTGCAAAAATTAGGCCTATCTTGACCCAAAAAGATGCAGAAAAATTGGTCCACGCTTTTGTTACCTCGAGGCTGGATTACTGTAACTCTCTACTATCAGGTAGCTCTAGTAAATCATTAAAAACTCTTCAGCTAATTCAGAATGCAGCAGCACGTGTACTAACAGGAACTAAGAAACGAGATCATATTTCTCCTGTTTTAACTTCTCTGCACTGGCTCCCTGTAAAATCCAGAATTGAATTTAAAATCCCACTGTTAACTTATAAAGCTCTAAATGGTCAAGCTCCATCATATCTTAGAGAGCTCATAGTGCCTTATTATCCCACCAGAACTCTGCGCTCTGAGAACGCAGGGTTACTCGTGGTCCCTAAAGTCTCCAAAAGTAGATCAGGAGCCAGAGCCTTCAGCTATCAGGCTCCTCTCCTGTGGAATCATCTTCCTGTTACGGTCCGGGAGGCAGACACCGTCTCCACATTTAAGGCTAGACTTAAGACTTTCCTCTTTGATAAAGCTTATAGTTAGGGCTGGCTCGGGCTTGCCTTGTACCAGCCCCTAGTTAGGCTGACTTAGGCCTAGTCAACCGGAGGACCACCTTTAATGCACCGGGCACCTTCTCTCTCTCTCTCTCTCTCTCTCTCTCTCCCTCTCTCTCTCGTATCCTATTACTGTATCTATTTTACTCGGCCATTCTGGATGTCACTAACTCGGTTTCTTCTCCGGAGCCTTTGTGCTCCACTGTCTCTCAGGTTAACTCGTATTGCAGCGGTGCCTGGATAGTGTGACGTGTGTGGTTGTGCTGCTGCCGTGGTCCTGCCAGATGCCTGCTGCTGCTGCTGCTGCTGCTGCTGCCATCATTAATCATTAGTCATACTTCTACTGCTATTACAGACATATGATATTATCATACATGTAGACTGCCTGATACTAATATATACTTTCAACATATTGTACCACAGTAGCCAGAACTATAACGACAGTATTATTACTTTCATGAATGTTGTTGTAAGCTACTGTCATTACCGAGGATGTCATACAGATTACTGTATTGTGTCATACAGATTACTGTTAATTTGTTATGCTGATCTGTTCTGTACGACATCTACTGCACGTCTGTCCGTCCTGGAAGAGGGATCCCTCCTCAGTTGCTCTTCCTGAGGTTTCTACCATTTTTTTCCCCCGGTAAAGGGGTTTTTTTGGGGAGTTTTTCCTTATCCGCTGTGAGGGTCTAAAGGACAGAGGGATGTCGTATGCTGTAAAGCCCTGTGAGGCAAATTGTATTTGTGATATTGGGCTTTATAAATAAAATTGATTGATTGAAATTGATACAGCTTCAGACTTATCCCACTCCCCCAAAATCTGTTTTTTTACCTGCATTTCCGATTACACACACACTGTATGTCGTCCATGAAGCATCTGGCTGGAGTTGCTGCTTAAAGGATAACTTCGGTATTTTTCAACCTGGGCCCTATTTCCCCATGTGTATGTGTGTGTATGATTCATAGGTACAGAGGAGAAGACATCCAATCCCGAAACACTTCTTCCTCAAGAAAACAGCTGTCCCACGAGTAGAGAGACCAGCTACAGACACAGTGGAGAGGAGTGTTAGCATCCAGTTGTAGCACAATTAGCCACAGCTTCAGCATCTCGCCGTCTGACAAAGGCAGCCTATGAAAGCTGTGCGGGGTGTTGCGCGACATCCTGTTCTTGCAATTCGGATAAGCACAAACACGAACCATTGTTTTCAATTGATGCAGCAAAACTCTAAACTGTACTCCGGGACAACCAACTCCGCTCTGACCGTCTCTGAGCATGGCTCGTCTGTTTACCTCCGGCAACACAGGTCACGTGACATGTCGTTACACAGCCCAGAGGAAGTGAAGGCAAGACAGACGATTTGCATGCTGTTGACAGAGATTACGCTGGAGATATGAGCCGGACTGTGGCGAAAAAAAACCCCCACTTTTAATGCACAAATGTATTATATTTATACACATTTGCCCCCACATTTACTGTTATAACTCGTTTTGCGGCTGCCGGCTGCATCCGCCTCCCTCAATACTGAACCAATTTTAAAACGAGTTGTACCTATGAATCATACACACACATACACATGGGGAAATAGGGCCCAGGTTGAAAAATACCGAAGTTATCCTTTAACTGGCTTAGTGATGTTAAGACTTAGGCCTGAGGGCTAAAAACAGTCCGTCTTGTCTTCATCAGTAAACCAACACGATGGGATTATATCCCTCCCTTCCCTTCTCTTGATTCTTCATCTCTGAAATCCACAACGCTGAAGAGGGCCATGCTGCAATGTTCACAAGGTCAATCACTCATCATGTAATTGTGGAAAAGCCACACACCCCTCTCGCACAGGAAGCAGTATGAGTTTTTTTGTTAAGTCAGTCCCAGGCACACTATGAAGCTGGTCAGAGAGTTGTGTCACTGTTCTGATCCCCACACAAGATGAATCAATAGGGTAATCATAAAAGTATCCTTGTCTCTCATAAAACTGACACACAGTGTACATAGCTCCTGATAACACCTCTAGAATATTCCTCACAACAGCAACTCAACATCCCTCAACATCAAAGCAGTTGTTGCCTTTAGAGCAGGAAATAATATTTGCTTTATGTCTATACTTCTTGTACTGCATACGAGCAGGGAACTCTGGGAGAGTTGGACCATCGACATGTGGTTGTTGAAGCTTATTCCTCATTTCCTTTCCATTATCAAAAGGGATAGGTTTTTCAACTAAAAGGCGTACAGCTTGTTGAAGAGGATTTTGGGGCCTTCTAACCAGCCGTTTTAGTGTGCCGAGATAATTTTCAAAAGGGAAACATGAAACACTGTCTAGGGCACAAAACATTCTTGCATCATCAGCCAGATGTATAAGACTGTGGGTGTTGTACACAAGGTGCTCTGATCCAGATATCTTAACAAAGTTATTCACATAACATTTCAATAGTTTGTCTGCATTGTCACAGTATTCAGAACACAGGGCTGGGCTGAGAAGAATTCTCATTGCTACCGACAGTAGCATAAAGTTCTTATACAGTCGTGTAGGTAAGCATCCTTGTAGAACCACAGGGCCTGTATACAACAGAAATTGTCTGAATTCAGTGGCCTTCCACTGACTGTATTCCAGTAAGTGACCGTGGTTTTCGTGTAAAATTCCTTGGGTGATGTTCTATAATTGATTTCAAATGGCCGGAGATAATGTGATGGTGGCTGCAGAAACCCGACATCTTAAAGGTCCTTTGATCCACAGACTGACAAGTTTTCTCACATTTCCTAAGCAAACTAAATGCATGTAATCAAGTCCAAAGCTTGACACCATCCCTATGCCCAGCTCTTGTAGGGGTGAAACACCATGATGATGTTCTTCATCCATCATATATTTAAACTGTCCGTCTGTTCTAAGTGGTGCTTTCAAATCAGGAAACACAACCTTATTGTCCATGCGAATCCCATGCTCTGTACAGCGTTCACAGGAGTTGTAACCAGAATGATCCTTGGTACATTTCAAGAAGGCACGGGCAGGTGTATCACAGATGAAGGCATCCGGAAGGGCAATATTGTAATGTTTTCCATTGTAATGCAAACCCTCATTAGTTATTACCTTCAGGTCCTGAATGAAATCCTTTAAGTAATCCTCAACAGAATTTTGCTTTGTTGGGCCTGCATACAGGCCAATGATAATAACATTAGATTTTGGAAGTTCTTTGATCTCGGCCAAAATAGGCCATAACTCCATTTTGGAGCTTCTGATGAGCGGTAATCCATCAATATTAACACGGAGAGTTGAAGGATATGATTCATGTGACAGCTGTGAAATAATTGCATTTGACACTCCAAAATGATAGTAGCTACCATTGAGGTATAAAAGGTGGGGGCCTAGAAGCGGGCCAGACGGCTTCCGACCCTCTTCCTCTGCTTCACTTCAACCGGTCTCTGGATAGGCTGTAATATCTTAGGTTCAGCAGGCCGGTATTCAAAGACAACACTGGAGATCAATGGAGTCAGGTGCAACCGAGTTTAATGTGTTCACAAGCTTCAACACATACAACTCAATGAGTCAGGCTCTGGAGCAAGACTAAAGACTCTCTACTGAACACTCTCTTTTATGCTGGTGGAGGTTCGAGAGAATCTCCGCCTTTTTCCTTTAGTTCTTCTTTCCCAGGCCCGTTTCTATTGGTGGTAGACTTTTTCTTTTTAGCTCTCATCATCTGACTCAAAACTTATTGGTAGTAGTTTCTATTGGCCCTTGTCCACACATGACCTAATGGTGTAACCTTTAGGCCTGGAAATCCCCAAATTCTCCCACCTTTAGCTTCGGGCCTGGTTTCACTTTATTTTTAAAAAACATGTGTAACTTGGGGATTTTTGCTATAAAATCCCCTGTGACTTCATGCAATACAACTTTAGAGTGTGTGTGTGTCTATTGTTACATTTTCAGGTGGTGCCTAGTGTCTTATGTGTGTGTGCTTTAAACCATACAAGGTATGATGTGCTCTTATCATGTGTGTGATTACAACAGTGATTTACCTTATATGGTTACATAAACCCCTCCAAACTTAATCATTGAACTTAATCAACTTGTACAGACGTATTTATATAACGTATTTGTCTGATTATTACTTAAACTTCTTTTGCACTTAATCAATGTATGCCATGTAAAAACCTTTACCTGATTAGTCATGAAATCTTACACTACATTCCCCCCTTTGGGGCTACATAGTCCCATATAATGCTTTGGAATCAGAGAGAGGAAAAATATATATATTCCCCCCTTTGGGACTTATAAGTCCCATTCTACATAATTAGCATCAATGAATTCCACACACAAATCAGTTGAGAGAAAATATATATTCCCTCCTGTAGGACTTAAAAGTCCCATACTACATGATTGGCATCAATGGATTTCTCACACAAATCAAACACGCTTTTAACTGTTTGCATATAACATTATTTGAGTACGAGAGTTATGCTTAGTAGCCTGGGAATCATTTTCTCATCATAAGCATGATCACTCATAACAGCCTTCTTACATACTGATTACACTATATCAGATACATATCAATCTTAGTTGTTATCATTGCCCAGCTGCTGTCCATCAGACACAGAAGCAGATGTGCCCGCCATCCACAGGCGCCGGTAGGACGCCACCTTTTCCTTTAACATATCATTCTCCTGTTGTAGGGCCTGGAGCTTAGCCTGCTCTTGCAGCATGGTATTTTTGCACATCACTAGCTCGAGCTAGAGGTTGGTCCTCTCCTGCGTCAGCGTCTGCCTGATCTGTTTCAACTCCGCCACTTGGTCGCGCAGGTTGCGCATCTCCTGTTCCGTCCGCAGCCTGTGTTCCTTTATCAACCGTGTGTTTTCTCCTTTCCTAATTTGGTAGGTGTGGAACCGGATTTTGCGGAGCTTTTTCCGCAGTTTTAGGGGGAAACTGCGCACAAGGCGGCGGAAGGGGCCTGGGGGAACAGGGTGAAGCAGGTTGCGCAGTTGTTCTGCCGCATCCTGCTCGAGCTCATTTGTTGGGTCTCTATCAGCAGGCAGGAATCTGAGGTGATGTTCCACAATCCATGGACACACTCTGTATTCTGAATCCAGGGTGTTTCGTGTTCCCGGTGACAGGGCCTGTATTGACAAGTGGCGGGGGGACAGGCTCTGGGCTGGTGGGTTAATAGGAGATACTTTCAGGGTGCTCATCAGTGTCCTCTGATGATGAGGACATATCGGGGGAGCGCAGTGGCAGCAGGCCATTGTCGGCACTGTCTGCCATGTTTCTCTGCTGTGGTGGCGGGTTCCCTTGCCCGCTGGGACCCATCTGGACCATGCTACACGGGTCAGTGCTGTCGGGGACCATGTTGGGTGTTTCTTGGTGGGGGGCTGTTCCACTCATGGCTGTCTCCCACACCTTCTCTGCTGCTTCATAACCGTAAGGGTCTGGGTTCGTTTAAATCCAGCGGAGCCTGCTGAACGGGGGCTGCTGCTGGGATGGGGGCTGGATAGTCGGCTGGGCTGATGGCTGGGTCGGGGGCTGGAGTGATGGTCGGGCCGGCCGTTGAGCGTCGAGAACGTCATCTGAGCAGGATATCCTTGGGCCTGGGCTGGGGTGCCTCCGCCGGGGGTGTGGACCGGTGTGGGACGGTTAGCCACCTGGTATGTTGACTCTGGATGGTACGGTTGAGGTGGGGGTGGCTGGTACTGCATGCACGGTCCCTGCTGCTGATATTGGAACCCAGGTTGGCTCTCTGGATTCTGCTGGTATGGATATGGGGTTCCCCAGTTCTCAGCCATGCTCTGCACCTATCTTTAGGTTGTAAAGGACATCTTTTACTACAGTTCATTTTTGTTAGGATTTTCTTCTCCCCTTAACACTTAATTTTCTGCTTAAGCCATGCAAGTGAGTTAGTAAGGGTTGATTGTTAGCGTTGGTCTGGTGACAGCAAGGGCGTGGGGCTAGTGGCTTGCGCCATCCTCTGTCCTACATCATATTCTCATATAGTCCCTCGGTCTGCCCATACATCTGCTCATATAAGGCAGGTTTTTCTGCCATGTTTCTTAGTTGTATCTCATACTGATTGCCGCCATCTTGGCTTATGATCTGATTTTGGTACTCAGGAGTCTTCCTGAGAGACATTCACATATTTTGGTAGTTCTATGTCTTCAGTGGGCCTCAGACCTTGGTCTACTACAACAAACTGTCCTGTGATGCTCACCATGGTTCTTCTAATTACAAGTCGCACTAGGGGGAGAACACAGCAAGACACCACAAGAAGAGTTAGCATGATGAGACCTAACAGTACTCCTATCATGCACAAAAGCTTCATTGGGGACAATGTGGACAGCCAATCCCAAATTGAGGAAACCTTAGTGTTCCAACTGGAGTGCTGCACATGTTAGTCTCTTAACGAACGTATGTTCTGTAAGGCCCGAGTTAAGTTGCCACCCTCCCCTGTATGCATGGGGATGACAGTGCAACAGTCTTCTCCTATCACATCACAAACCCCCTGGTCTTGAGCTAACATTGTCTCGCTAATAAACCTTTTTGCACCGTCATGACAGATGTGGCATGTAGTTGCTCACCTACGCCTTGTAAGGCTTCTATTGTCCAGTTTACAAATCTTTGCTGATTATACCACAAATAATTAACCCAGGTAGGGTTACGCTCTACGTATTTGGTGTTTGCAAAGTATCAAGCAAGGGGCGCGGAACCCCATCCTCTAGCCCATTTTATGTTATCCTCTGATACAGCCTGCCCTTCTTCGGGCATCCCGTATGGTACCTGTTTATATGCAGTGTATATGTTGGCGTCCTTCTGCCAAAGGTGTGTTTGAGTGTCAGCCGATCTGCACTGTCGACCTGTAGTACTGTTAGTTAGATTGTTGTTTAGACTTATTATCGTGACTTGTCCTGTTAACATTACTGGGGTGCAGATTCCAGTCCAATTAGCTGGTAGCACAGCTTTCACCTGGAGTTCGTTTTCACATACCCAAAATATATCTGCCAGTGGAGCTGTACCATTGGTTAGGTTAAATGTCAAAATCCCGGTGGTACTATTGTAGTTGCGTCCCATGACCCACAAATTATTTCCACCATTGACCACCTGGTGGCACTGGATTTTAGCTTCTTTGGTTGTATTACATACTTTCTGGACCCCTGAGAGTTGCATCTCACCCGCTGTTGAGGACACATTGCCTATGATGTCCTTATATCTGCATTGGAGCAGCCTCTCTGCTTCCTGGGAAGTATTGCTTGAAGTGGCATTGTTTAACCAGTGTTCTATATTATCGCCTCGTGCCACACAGAATGGGAATACGAGGTTTGGTGTCTGATGCACTACCGGAGGCATGTGAAATTCCTGTTGAATTTGGTCAGAAGCATTTTTATTTTTATGACTTTCTGGACAAATTGTGGTTATGTTGGTCCATTTCTCCTGTCCTGCCGCCATCCACATGGTACATGCAGCAAAACATGTAGTGTGATTCCAACAATTATCTATATCTGGGAGAGGCCTGATCCTGGGTAGGCCCCTCCTTCTGTGACATGCTATACATGTACTATTGGTTACTTGTCTAGCGGAGTATTCTAGCCATTGATAGAATGTATTGGATTTCCATGTGGTTGTTCTTATTAACTCTACTCTGTGCATCAGCACATCTCTTGGTTTTCTCTGGGACACTGGGTTTAATTGGAGCCACTGGCGGGCGACCTTTAAGGATATGGTGCGCCCCGTGTTCGTGTGGGTACATCCTTTCATGTTACACATAACTCTTGCTGTCACCCTTCCCTCTACACTACAGCGTGGTCCTATGGACCGGCCATGCAGCCTAATATTTCCTGTGCCCACCACCAGTACGTGGTCATAAGCATGCAATTTGTAGTAAGTTAGCTGTATGATCTCTCTGTAAGGTATCTTGCCCTGTTTGGCGGCCATGGTCCCTAGTGCTACTGCACACTCGCCTAGTTGTGCCTGGCCTTGACTGTCCGATTCTGCCCCTTCACTCTGTTTTACTCCTGCCAGGATAAGCAATATGGTTAGTAGCATTATTATTCCCACTTTAACTCCTCCCCCCATGTTGCCTGTGTTCTCATCCTTCCTCTGTGTTGGTCTGTTGGGGGGCTGTTCCCTGGGATGTTCCTTCTCTGGGTTCTGAATCTCCTGAGTCTGTGCCGCTTCTGTCTGAGTCCCCTGTGTCTGCGTCAGACCTTTCTGTGCTGCTAGCTTTGCCTGTTTCGGGGCTGCTGCTTGTGGATACGAGTCAGACTTCGTAAATAGTCAAACATTTCACCTTGTAATTGCTGCAATGAGGGCCCTTCATGGGGACCTCTCAAGTATGGCATTGGCATGGGCCGACCCGTAATGGCCGCCATGAATGGTGACCACCATACTGATTGTAGTTTCCTTAGGATCTCCCCCCTTGCACAATGATCATTACCATGCGCCAAAAGTATTGCATGTCTTAACAGTAAGGTTGGTAGTACAAAATGACCATGACTGTCGCGCCAGAGAGCATTTGTTGGGCCTGGTTCTACTGTTCTGATGGCTCCGCGCTTTACCCGTAGGCGTTTGTCAGCGTCATCTACTCTGTTTTGAGCTAAAATAAGAGAGGGCATGGTAGTGAGAGACTCACAATCCTGTATGGTGAGTATGGGTGCCATTATTTTGCCTATGGCAGCCTGCTTGGCAGCTGCGTCAGCCAAGTTGTTACCTGTGGCTATCAACGAGTCACTGTTTTGGTGGGCTGGACATTTAATCACTGCTAAGGCCGTGGGAAGAAGCATGGCTTCTAGTAGTTCGCGGATGGCATCTCCATGGGTTACAGGAGTGCCATCAGCTCTGCAAAATCCTCTTTGTCTCCATATGTTAGCATGAACATGGCATACACCATAGGCATATGCAGAGTCTATGTATACATTTAGTGACTGTCCCTCTGCTAATTTACATGCTGCTGTTAGAGCTTTTATCTCGGCGAGTTGAGCAGAGCAAGGCTGAGCAAGTTTACATGATTGTAATGTCACGAAGGTTTTGTCATCGTTGTTGAGTTGGACAACCACGTAACCGGCGTGGGTACCGGTGGTGTCACGGAAACATGACCCATCAACAAACAGTGTGAGGTCAGCTGGAATTGGTTGGTTATGCAAATCTTCCCTAGCGCGCATAAATTTGTCAGTGTCATGAATACAGTCATGTGGTGTACCTTCTGTTGGTAATACCAGTTTCGTGGCCAGGTTAGTGGTGGTGCAGCGTTGAATGTTAAGTTCAGGGGCTGATAGAATTACCTCATACCCCATGCGTCTGGCTTGTGTCAGAACAAATCTTGGACTCGTCAGTAGCGCGTGGAGTTGGTGGGAAGTGGACAGCTTCACAGGATGTCCCATGGTCAGTGATGATGCCTTCTGAAATGCAAAAACAGCTGCGGCTAACCCCTGATAGCAGGGTGGCAACCCAGCCTCTATGTTATCCAGTTTAGTGCTATAATACGCTAAAGGCTGTTTTCCTGTGGGTGTGTCCTGCATAAGCACAGCGCAAGCAAAACTTGACCTTTCAGCCACATACAGATGAAAAGGTTTAGCATAGTTAGGAGTCCCCAATGCTGGAGCAGACTGCATGTCTGCCTTTAGAGCTTGGAATGCTCCTTCTGCTTCCTCTGTCCACTCTAACTGAGCTGTGCTATTAGTTTGTCCTACTGCCCTTATCAGAGCCCTGAGTGGAGCAGTTTTAATGGCATAGTCACAAATCCACGGCCTGCTGTAGCCTGTCATGCCCAAAAAAGATAGCATCTGGCCCACCGTTTGCGGTTGAGAGGCCTTGATCACTGTCTTTAACTGAGAAGGTGCAATATGTCCTTTGTCACCACTCAACTGTCTGCCCAAGTATTCTACAGATTGCTAGCAGAACTGTAATTTGTTTTTACTGACCTTGTGTCCTCCTTTTGCTAAGGCAGTGAGCACGGCAATGGAGTCTTTCTCACATTGTTCTTTTGTAGGGCTACAGATAAGCAGATTGTCTACATATTGCAAAACTGTACTTGGTATGTTCAAACTGGCGAGGTCTTGCGTTAACACGTGGTTAAAGATCAACGGACTGTCGAGGAATCCTTGTGGAATCCTGGATTAGGTCCACTGTTGATTATCGTACGTAAAGGCAAACAGGTATTGAGAATCTGGGTGCAACGGTACACTAAAAAAGGCTGAACACAAATCAATGACTGTATACCATTGGGTGTCTGGTGGAATGTTTGAGAGCAACGTGTGTGGGTCTGGAACATGTGGCACTTCCCTGTCTACTACTGCATTGACTTCTCTCAAGTCGTGGACTAAATGGTAGTCTGATGAATTTGGTTTCCTAATGGGAAAAATGGGTGTGTTGCAGGGACTGTTAGTTTTAACCAATACTCCTGCTTCCACCAAACCCTTAATTGTTGGCCTGATTCCGTCAATCGCATGCTGCTTGAGAGGATACTGTTTCTGATATGGTAGATTAACGTGTGGCTTTAGCTTAATGTGAACTGGTTGAGCTGATTTTATCAATCCTACATCAGTCTTATGTCCACAACTGGGGTGGAACTTGGTTTAGCATGTCCTTATGTTCTGCAGCGATTACCATTTGTGTGGGTGTGCTCCCATCTACCATTACTTTGTCTGCTACTGCCTCATCAACTGCTTTGACTGAGATCCTGATGAACTGCTTATCTTTTGAGATGTGAATGTAATGATTCATTGTGGGCACCCACTCTTGCACCTGCACGGCACGCTTGAGCATGGGACCAAGATGATGAGACTCATAACCCTCTGCCACTAACAAAGTTACATGGAATTTGGTACCTGAAACCACCCAGACCATTCTTCCGGAAGGCTGACAGCCGCTGCTACGCCTTCTGGCCCCAAAAACATGTCTTCACTCATAACTGTACATGGATTTTTTTTGATTACTGCGTCCCAAAATTCTTGGTAATCTACATGAGTCAGATCTTTGTCATACATGAGCGTGCAGTGCAGTGGCAGAGTGGGGGTCTGTGCTGTATGATATTGAAGTCAAATCCACACCTCCCATTCAGTCCATGCCTGTCTGAGGCATGACTCGTGTGGTGTCAACTGGAGCCAGTAGGCAAGTGCCTGTTGTTTTTTAGTCGAGCTCAGGGGAAGCTGTGACATCATGCTTTGTGGGGGGTCATCAGGGAAATCCAAATACAGTCCATCCTGGGTGCACATGATTTTTGCTTTTAATGGGCATAGAATGTCTCTTCCCAATAGGTTTACTGGGGTATATGCTGAGTATAGCAAGGGTGCACATATGGTTTTGCCTGCAATGAGCACTGGAACGGGTTCCGTCAGTGGTATAACTTGTGATTTCCCAGAGAAGCCTATTGTCTTTATAGATGACGTGGAGAGGGGGAACCTGGAACCTTCTTTTCCAATGAACGAGTATGTAGCCCCTGTGTCTACCATAAAAGGACACTCACACTCGTGAATGACAACAGGTATGATTGGTTTATCATGGGACTGCAATGATATAGCTGGTGACATTAGTTCCCCCTCAGGCTCCTCTGGGCACCCCTACCAGGGGCGTACCTGCTCCGTATTGGGCCAGTTCTGTGCTGGACCATCCCATGGATTAGTAGTACAGCGGGCCCGTATGTGGCCTGGTTGACCGCATCCCCAGCACAGATTGTCAGGTGGAGCTGGGTCAGCCCCTGGGTAACCTGAGCCCATATCTGGCGGGCCTGGGTGCTGGTTACTTTGCTGGAATATGTGCTGGTGTCCTGGTATGTAGTTTTGGCCCCCCTTCCATCCTCCCCGAAATGTTGTGTCCACCCTAGGTCCACCTCTGCCTCGGCCCCTTGGGGGCCGCTGATTGCCGCCTCCTCTTGGTGCCTGTTGCTGGTAATAATAATAATGGTGCGTAGCATTAGCAGAACTGACATTTCCTGCTGCGTTTGGGTCCATTGAGGTTGGCTGTGGAGGCGCTTGAGGGGGATTAGCCTGGGGAGGTGTTTGGTTTGCCGTTATCATAGGGGCCTGCACTTTATTTTTCTCTTTCTCCTTTTTGACCAGCTTGCTTAGCTCTCCCAGTTGCAGCTGTGTCAGTTTAGTGGCTAGTTGTTTATTCTCCTCCTCTGTCTTCTTTTTGTCTTTTCTGTACACCTCCACATGATGGATGACATGTTCTGAAAACAGCGGCCAGTCCATCTTCATCAGTCCTACTACACCCTCTAGGCGTCGCTGCACCTCTTCCGGCACGGCCTTTTTAACCATCACTTTGAACAGACTCTGAGTTATTTTATTAGCATTCCATGCCTCCCCTGTCTCTTCCTTCCACCTCTTCTGGAAGCTGTGTAAGAACTTGGAGGGGCATTCCTCTTCCCCCATGGTCTCTCCCTCCAACTTGGAGGGATCTCTTTTTGCTGGGTAATGCGCTCTCAGCTGCTCCCACACCCGGGCATGGTAGAGTCCAAAATCACAGTCCTCAAATCTGTTGGTATCAATGGCTGCTCCCATGTGAGCGTCTGTAAACATCTCCAGGGTGGTTTGCTTACCTGCCACATAAGTGAGTAGAGCTTTGATGTCTCCTACGGCCAATTGTATACCAGCTGTGGTTTCTTCTAAGGCCATTATCCATTTATCGGCCCCGTCTGTGAGCGTAGGGAGGCGTTCTGCCAGGCCTATCATATCCATGAAGAGCCAGGGCTCGTATCATTTTCTTCCGCCAGTTTTTGTTATAAGGGGGAACATGGCGTTGCCGCCTTCATCCGACAGGTCCTCTTCCTGGTTACCGACTGTCTTCCCGTTCCTTAGTCTCAGTGCCCTTTGCACTGGCGAATTATGCCGTTTCTGGGTTGCTTAGTAGCTCACGGTTCCTTCTCCTGTTCTTGTCACATTCCCCAGGGTATGGCTCAGACTCAGTGAATTCTCTGCCCTCATCGTCGTCCGACGATCCATCAGTACTCTCTATCTCTGTCTCTCTTGTAGCTGGCTTTGGTGTCTCTGGCTTCAATGTGCCTTAGCTGTGACTCTACTCCATCGCAGCATGCTAGATTGAAGGTACCCTCCATAGGCCAGCAATTTTTTCCCTGATGTTCTTTTGTGCCATTTGCCCACACAGCGTTGGATGCGTTTCACTCGGCTTGGGTGTTGTCGCATTACTAGCTCAACTGGGGTTAAAACCCCTTTCTCCATCTTTCCCTGCTTGGCTCCCATGAAGCCCTGTTTGACTTCACTTATCCTTGGGATTTCTGGCTCCTCGTCTGTTTCGCTTGTGCGTATTAGTACTATAATTTTCCCTACTGTTAAGGCTGTTTATATTTCTTTTCTCTATATGGGTTGTACTCTAATTTGTGTGATCCGTCTTCTTGAGGGATCTGAGTCAAACACCCGAATTTCCCTGTCTCCCACTCAACTTTTCTGGGCACGATAACAATGTGCAGCCGTGGATTATATATTACTCCGCCCGCGTGACCTCGTATTCTTATCTGGTGTAGAGGAAGCGAAGCTACTGGTGCGTTTTTATGATTGTCACACAAGTTCTGTGGTAATGGATTTAGTGAATAAGGAACCCACAACCTGCGCAAAATCACTTCCCATGGGGCACCCGGAAATTCTTCTTTTACGTTTTTCAAATTAACAAATTTGGTGATCTGCCAAAGTTTTTGTTTAAGGGAGTGTTGGCAAGATAGTGGTAACCACGGATGTATCTCTATATATCTCTTCTCTTTTTTTTTTGTTGTTGCTCTTTTTAACTCTTTACCGGTTATTTTATCGTCCCTGTGTAACTCTTACAGGTTTCTTTTTATTTTGTGCACTTCTTACTTTAAATACTTTAAATACTTTAACTACCTCTTACTACGTCACTACATTTGTCATCAGACACACAACACACACACATTCACTCTTTCCGCTCCAAGATCACACTTATTGCACCAGACCCAACCGTCTCTAGTGATGTTACACTTCAATGATTCCTTTAAGTATTTTTCTATCAATCAACACATCATAACTAGGTTCTTTTGAGGGAGGGAAATTTGTCAAATACCTTTGACCTGGGCTGCCCCAGCACTGCACTCCAGACACACCCGGTTTAGGCAGAAAAAAAAGCTCTGCTTACCTTTGTTTGATGGCCACCTGTATGTCTGGCGTGCAGCCCAGTGCTCCGGTCTCTGGCTTCGACTCCCTTTTCCTCTCCTGGCTGGTTTGCAACGTGAGGTGTAAAAGGTGGGGGCCTAGAAGCGGGCCAGACGGCTTCCGACCCTCTTCCTCTGCTTCACTTCAACCGGTCTCTGGATAGGCTGTAATATCTTAGGTTCAGCAGGCTGGTATTCAAAAACAACACTGGAGATCAATGGAGTCAGGTGCAACTGGGTTTAATGTGTTCACAAGTTTCAACACATACAACTCAATGAGTCAGGCTCCGGAGCAAGACTAAAGACTCTCTACTGAACACTCTCTTTTATGCTGGTGGAGGTTCGAGAGAATCTCCGCCTTTTTCCTTTAGCTCTTCCTTCCCAGGCCCGTTTCTATTGGTGGTAGACTTTTTCCTTTTAGCCCTCATCATCTGACTCGAAACTTATTGGTAGTAGTTTCTATTGGCCCTTGTCCACACATGACCTAATGGTGTAACCTTTAGGCCTGGAAATCCCCAAATTCTCCCACCTTTAGCTTCAGGTCTGGTTTCACTTTATTTTTTAAAAACATGTGTAACTTGGGGATTTTTGCTATAAAATCCCCTGTGACTTTATGCAATACAACTTTAGAGTGTGTGTGTGTCTATTGTTACATTTTCAGGTGGTGCATAGTGTCTTTTTTGTGTGTGCTTTAAACCATACAAGGTATGATGTGCTCTTATCATGTTTGTGATTACAACAGTGATTTACCTTACATGGTTACATAAACCCCTCCAAACTTAATCATTGAACTTAATCAACTTGTACAGAATAACATATTTATCTGATTATTACTTAAACTTCTTTTGCACTTAATCAATGTATGCCATGTAAAAACCTTTACCTGATTAGTCATGAAATCTTACACCAAACCATCTCCAATTTCTTTGACCTCACAGGTTTTTAAGGTTGACAAAACAGTCCTTGGATCTCTGGGTAGATCCAGGCCGCACGGCACTAAAATATGCAGTAGTTCCGACAATGCACTGTGTGAAATATTAGGCCTGTTTCCACCGCAGGAACTTCGGGGTAGATTTACGGGGCCGGGGCCGTTGGTGCGTGTCTCCACCGCAGGAACCAGCCCCGAAGGACAGAGTTCCGGAACTTTTACAGGGGCTAAACAAGTCCCTGCTTCGGGGTAGGTACTCAGAACGGCCCTGAAAGACTCCTGGGTGGGGCTTGGGGATTACTTGGTGCTGATTGGATTTACTCAAGGCGGAATGTGACGTTAACAGAAAGCAACAAAATAACCGGCATTTTTAAAACTCAGCAGACGAGGGTTAGCTCGTATAGCTTCCATCGCCATGTAAACAAACTCAATAACCGGTCCGTGAAAAACATATTTTTCCGGTGGATATCTTAGTTACAACATGATTGAGCTAGCAAAGCAGTTTTGTGTTGCTATGTGTGGTATTTATTCAGTTTTGGGAAATCACGATGTCTAGAAAGCATCAGTAGCTGCAGCTGACAGGGACAGCTAACCGCAGCAGCAGCTAACATCAGGACGTCATCTGTTAAAAGCCTCCTGTTGTCAGATACGACATGAAACTACTGCAGTCAGCTCAATCATGTTGTAACTAAGACATCCGCTGGAAAAAAAAATTTTTCACGGGCCACTTTGTGAGTTTAGTGAGTTATTACAGACACCGCTAACCGCTAACAGCGTCCCTACGCCGCTACGTTGCTCCGGTCAAAATGGTCGCGTAACGATTACATCACATCCAGAGCCTGGTAACTTCACAGGAACCTTCCTCCTACTCCGCTCTCTCAGTGGAGACACGGCGGTTGAGAGGGCTGAAAGAGTGGACGTTCCTGTAGTAGTTCCTGTCCCCAAATAGTACCAGGAACTTCTTCGGTGGAAACGGGCCTATAGTGATTTGGGGCCCAATCAGCCAATTTCTTTTTCAGTTCATCACAAGGATTAGTTCCCTAAGTCCTAGCATCCAAATTTAATTCTTCACTGCTATCACTTGGGAACATCTCAGAATCTGATTCCTGGCCACTTTCATTGTAAACAGTCTGGGCCTGAGAATCCAACTCTTCATTATTAATCTGGCTGTCCATTTCAGCGACACAATCCAGATTTGAAGACACTTTGTTTTTGGCGCGCAGGTCTTCCAACATCTGCAAGTGCTCTGCAACTTTGGCTTTAATGCGTCTCCGTTTGGTTTGAGAACAACCATAGTCATCCATTTTTCTGATCTGTAACAGACAAAGATTTTGACTCTTACACATATGCATGTGCCTGAATACTTTGCAAATACTTTGCACTTCAACGCTGAATGAATAAAAACTGAGGAAGTATTCTAACTGTCTGTAAAAGAAAGTGAGTGGGAGTTTATCTATGTAATACATTAACTCCATTTTTGCAGGCTTCGTTGCAGAGAGACATGTAGACTCTATTAGGCTCTGTTACTATACCTCCAGATGTAACAAAGAACTCCTCAAAACCTCTCCCCTAATGTCATCAAAATATGTCCATGTGTTCATTTACCTTTTTGGAACTTTTGGAACTTGTTGACAATCTGCTTACTGGTGATGCCCCAAAATCAGATGCTCAGAGACCTGCAAAAATATACAGCACAAAGCATCAGTGCAGGCAATGGAAAATCCATACTAAAAACACATGCTTGTCTGGTGTATCTTTAATGGCCAAAATAATAAATTGCCATTTACATACGTGCATATATGCATACATACATACATACAGTACATACATACAAGATCATGCCCCTCTTATATCCAAGAGATAATAAGGTATTATGTTTAATATACACTTGATGGCCAAAGCAAAATTTGAATCAGATTTATTTTAATACATCAGCCAGTGGTTGATAAATGCATTGAATTTAAAGTTGAATTGAAATTTAAATCCAGAATGCAACTCAATAAGTCTTGGTCTCTAAATTCTGCTGAATGTGTGAATGACAATTTACTTGTGGTAGAAGTGGGTGGCACACTTGTGCACAATTAGTACCTTATGACCTTAGGTCAGTCTTAGGCCCTGGTGCACAGTTATCTTTGATAATCAGAACACAAGTGGACAGCTCTTAGTACTTGTGTGCATCATCAATCCACATTGAGATCTAATCACTCAAACCGCATTTGGTTGTTATGTGAGCCACATGTAACCACATTCAGTGTGTACACAAATGTGAGTCAGACCACACTGAAGGATTTCTGACTGCATAAGTGGAAATATGTGTATGATCATGTTTCAAAGATTCACCGATTACAATTCCCACTAAAATCATCACGTTTCCATCTCTCATACACACCTCATCCACTGACTTGTGTTCTGTTAATTCTGACAGACAGCTGTATACTTTCCATTTTAAGACTCACATTAGCTTGCTCAAACGGTATACTGGACATTCACTTTCACAGACCATTAGATATGTAAACACCCGCTAAAGTAGTCAGTCACCATATTAAAGGAATGCTCATGCCTGTCAAACACTGTTCTATCACATGATAATGTGCAATGCTTTCAGATTCAACATGTTTTGTACCCCATGGTCAGAAAAAGTCTACATTAGAGGCAGACCCGGCTGCAGAAACAAGCTGATTTGACAGAAAAAAAAAAATATATTTTCAGGGGGCAAACATATTTTTCAACATAGGCTTTAAACTGACTTTTCCACTGGTTGTGCTGCAGCACCAGCACATCTTTTGCTAATACTTTTTATAATCAGACTCCAGCCTATGATGCACACTCTGAGGCGTTCTCCTCTTTAATTATGTTAAACAAAAATGTAACATTCATGACGGTTGTAAAAACAGATTAATGTAAAAACCTGCTCTGAATCATGAGAAAGTTACAAAGAGACAGAGACACAGAGCATCACTGTAACCATAGTAACCCATAAAAACTCACTCACACACAGATCTGTCTGTGTGGTCACTTCTGGAGAGAGGCAGCAGAATATATGACAACAACAGATGTATGAATATTTCTCACTTTACCTCAATGTTCTATTGAATTCACTGTTTCTCTGTCCAGGCGCTGTCTCATAACGCAGTGACCTTAAACTCGTCACAGAGCATCTCAGCTCGACTCAAACCGGGCTTGAGTTTGTTTTTAGCTCGGCTAACCAAAGTTGCAAAGTTGCAAGTTTTAACTAGTATCGTCGTGAATCTTCAAAGGTCTGGTCCAATGTTATAGGTATAGATGAATCTGGCCATCTTATTTTAACTTCATAACATGTTTAGAGCTGTTACAGGCTACTCTGCTAACACTACACACACAACGTAACACATCCCTAATACCACAACCACAGGTAGAGTGAGCTCAGTGTGTCTGTGTCTACACACCTGCTCTCTGATCACAGTGCAGGGATCAGAGACCAATAAACATTAACGTTAGCTGCAAGTTACTTGCAGAAAAAGAAACGTAACGTTACTACTTCTGACATAGAAAATAAACTATACATTCATTCGTTCGTTTTCAGTATCTAAGGTTACCTGGAGGTGCACCTAGCCTGTCGTGATACATTCTGTACACATAAAACAATCTGTGAAAACCCACTAATACTGTGGGTTCTATTTGCACATAAACATTTGTTTATGTCTTACCTTAATTAATCCAGATAGCGATAGAGGAGACAAGAGGAGGAGCAAACTGAGTGCCAAACGCCAAATGGTCGTGACGCCAGGGAATTGATTTTCAAATAGTATATCCATCTGCAGAGAGCCCACTTAAAACTCTTCCATCCATAAAATAATGTTATTTGCAACGTGTCTGACAGTTATGGTTAAACTATGACTTGTCGGAAATAATGAGATTAAGAGTGAACAAATGAAATCAAACCATCACCAAGTGAATTTGATGTGGGACTACTCTGTGAAGCGGACAGTTACAGTGGGGTGAACCACTGTAAATGTATATATGTATATATGTATAATGTATAATGTGTGTATATACATACATATATATATATATATATATATATATTTATATACGTATATGTGTGTGTGTGTGTGTGTGTGTGTGTGTGTGTGTGTGTGATATAAGAATTATGATATTAACATAACATACAACATACCATTGACATAGGCTATTGATTCAATTTTTTTTTAGACACGGTAATAAAAGAAAATGTGTTCTAAAGGTTTGTCTGCTGCATTTCAAAAGGTACAAGCATTTCCAATGCCTACTTTTTCCCTTCATTTCAAGCTGCTATGAGTGATTTTCAGTGGGCAAAAACAGGGCTCAGTCTTGTCATGTTTTCTGTTGAAATAAACGGACATAATTCAGTGCAATTATTTTTCTCATGATCTCTTCAGGTTTGTAGGAGCCACTATTTATGGTTTTGTATTTGTTTATAGTTTTGTATTTGTTTATTGCTTGCGTATCGGTTGCCACAGGTTACGGTGTGGGTTGATGTGTCAGGTGAAGAGTATTTAGGCACAGGTGTAGCAGAGTAGATCATCATGCATGGGTGACGGGTTTTTACCGCTTGCACACTTAAATTGTAGTATACAAGTCTTTTCCTGTAAAATAGAGGCTGATGGTGCTGTTCACACGTTGCGCATGTGCGTCTGCAAGCCTTTTGTTTACTGGAAGCGCTATGTAAAAGCACGCACTGAGGCAACACTTCAGCCTTGGTTGGTTCTGTGTAAATCGACAAATGCTTATAGGTAGACTTTCTTTACATAATTGTCATGCACATTTTGTGTAAAGGGGGCTTTGTATTCGTTAGGGGCTTCAATTGTGGGGCCCACATTGCTAAAACCATATGGGTCCCCCATAGTGTTGCCCAGTTCCATACCATGCCCACTTAGCCCAGTTTTATTCCTTATAGGGCCCATGCGGTCAGCCCACATGGGCTCCCCATGTGGCACCCATGTAACTGAAACCATATGGGTCCCCTATAGTGTTGCCCAGTTCTATACCATGCCCACTTAGCCCAGTTTTATTCCTTGTAGAGCCCATGCAGTCAGCCCACATGGGCTCCCCACGTGGCACCCATGTAACTGAAACCATATGGGTCCCCCATAGTGTTGCCCAGTTCCATACCATGCCCACTTAGCCTGGTTACATTCCTCACAGAGCCCATGCAGTCAGCCCACATCGGCTCCCCACGTGGCACCCATGCAACTGAAACCATATGGGTCCCCCATAGTGTTGCCCAGTTCCATACCATGCCCACTTAGCCTGGTTACATTCCTTTATAGGGCCCATGCAGTCAGCCCACATGGGCTCCCCACATGGCACCCATGTAACTGAAACCATATGGGTCCCCTATAGTGTTGCCCAGTTCCATACCATGCCCACTTAGCCTGGTTACATTCCTCATAGAGCCCATGCAGTCAGCCCACATCGGCTCCCCACGTGGCACCCATGCAACTGAAACCATATGGGTCCCCCATAGTGTTGCCCAGTTCCATACCATGCCCACTTAGCCTGGTTACATTCCTTTATAGGGCCCATGCAGTCAGCCCACATGGGCTCCCCACATGGCACCCATGTAACTGAAACCATATGGGTCCCCTATAGTGTTGCCCAGTTCCATACCATGCCCACTTAGCCCAGTTTTATACCCTGTAGGGCCCATGCAGTCAATCCACATGGGCTCCCTGCATGGCACCCATGTAACTGAAACCATATGGGTCCCCCATAGTGTTGCCCAGTTCCAGACCATGCCCACTTAGCCTGGTTACATTCCTTATAGGGCCCATGCAGTCAGCCCTCATGGGCTCCCCACGTGGCACCCATGTAACTGAAACCATATGGGTCCCCTATAGTGTTGCCCAGTTCAAGACCATGCCCACTTAGTCCAGTTTTATACCCTGTAGGGCCCATGCAGTCAGCCCACGTGGGCTCCCCACATGGCACCCATGTAACTGAAACCATATGGGTCCCCCACAGTGTTGCCCAGTTCAAGACCATGCCCACTGAGCTCGGTTAAATTCCTTATAGGGCCCATGCAGTCAGCCCACATGGGCTCTCCACGTGGCACCCATGTAATGAAACCATATGGGTCCCCCATAGTGTTGCCCAGTTCCATACCATGCCCACTTAGCCTGGTTACATTCCTTATAGGGCCCAAATAGTGGTGATTTACAAAAACACCAGAAACTCTTTTTACTGTTAAAGTAAAGTTTGTTACTGTAAATAATACAGTACTTTATTTGTAATACTATATAGAAAATATACATTTTTACTGTAAAGTAAAGTTTACATAAATATTTCTGATGTTTACATTAAAAAAAAAATACAGTATTTGTATTTTCAAATTTGGCTGAGATTTTTTTTCTTTCTTTTATTGAAAGCCTCCTTCAAATAGTAGCCTGGTCCCAAACTAATTTTTTGTTCATAGTAGCCCCGGCTACTATTTGAGGAAATACGGTACATATGTAACATACAGTCACTGGCCACTTTGTGTACACTTGTGTAATCTAATGCAATCCAGTAGAACGACTAAACCATGATTTTTTCCCTGAAGCTTATAAATTTTCGGTTATTGTTGACATTGTCTAGAAAGTGGTGATTCGACTTTGTTTATTATTGAGGTCATAGTGAATGGTGGTGGTGTACTGGGGTGGCCTCCTAATTTTCTCTAATTGAGGGGGACAAAATATTAGGAACACTTTTAAATATATTGCACTCCAGTACACCAACACCACCCACTACAACCTCAATAATAGATTAATCACCTTTGTGACAAACTGCTCTTTACTTATGAAGGCATTTGTCAGGGGAGGAGGGTGGCTGGTTGATTTTCATTTTATTTTGATCCCCCCTAATTAATCACTTATAGATGCTGTTTTTCAAGTATGAATAAGTCAATAAGTAATTTATTCCATTGAAATATCAAAGTGCCGAGGGATGGTTCACCCAGGGCGTAAAACTTGCCAGGACCACCTCTGATAATGATGAATGTAGCCTAGTTTTAAAATTAATTTGTGGCATGTTGTCTTGTAAGGTGTGTGGCATCACGGTGGCTGCAGATGGGACAGAGGATGAGATGATTCACTGTTTCAAGGCAGGACAACTAGTACACTGTGCTGTAGTAAATGGTAAATAGTGGTGATTTACAAAAACACCAAAAACTCTTTTTACTGTTAAAGTAAAGTTTGTTACTGTAAATAATACAGTACTTTATTTGTAATACTATATAGAAAATATGCATTTTTGCTGTAAAGTAAAGTTTACATAAATATTTCTGCTGTTTAAATTAAAAACAAAATACAGTATTTATATTTTCAAATTTGGCTGAGATTTTTTTTCTTTTATTAAAAGCCTCCTTCAAATAGTACCCTGCCCCTATTTGTAGCCTGGTCCCAAACTAATTTTTTGTCAATAGCAGCCCCAGCTACTATTTGAGGAAATACGGTACATATGTAACATACAGTCACTGGCCACTTTGTGTACACCTGTGTAATCTAATGCAAAATGCCTCTATAGCGCCCCTTGAAATTTTCAAAAAACCCTTCCCATAGGGGTTTTTTTGGAGTAGGAAGATGAAACGTCACACCACATCAGGGTTAACTTACTCTGAGTTTTCACATAACCGCTTCAGTGATGCGTACTGCTGGCCCCCCGCGGTGGCGCAGGAGAGCAAGGGCCCGATCACAGCTGCTTGCAGCTTTAATTATCCCCAATTTGGTCCCTTAACCCAATTTCAAAAACTCACACACCCATTCCATGTAGCGAAAAATTTGATATTTTGGCAGTGTTCTATGTGGACAGGACAAAATGGCGACATAGCGCCCCCTAGAAAATTTCGTGCCTCGAGCCCCGCCTGTCAGTTTTACCTACACGCATGAAAATTGGTGGGCTCATAGAACATGCCAAGACACACAAAAAATCCTCTTGGACCCATGCCGTAAACCCAACAGGAAGTCGGCAATTTTGATTTGAATTTTTGACATGTTTGAACGAACTCCTCCTAGGGATTTCGTCCGATCGACTTCAGATTTGGTACAGATCATTCTGAGAACATGCTGATCAAAAGTTATTAAAAGCTTTTCTCTATGTCAAGGGGTGTGGCTGCTAGGGCATGACAAGTTTTGGTGACTTTTCGTTTTCTTGCCATCGAATTTCGAATGGCCCTCCCACCCACATACTTGATCTCAGCAGCTTCAAACTTGCTGGACATGATGATGGCTCCGCCATGAACAGCCAGATATATTATTAACCCACCTTACTCATAGCGCCACCTGGTGGTAACAGGAAGTGACCAGTTTTACTTTAACATGTACTGATGACACAAACTTGACCGTATCAACTTCATTCCACTTCTAATGCATGTAGAACAAGTTGGTGAAGCTACCTTATGAACGCTGTGAAACTATGTCTAATGGTGTCCATGTGGCAGCGTGGCGACTATCGATCTCTCACTACTAAATACGTTTGGCAATTTGATGGCTTCAGCAACCTCATATCCTCATGAAAATTGATACACAGGTCAAGAATGGCGAGCTCTTACATTTGATAGGGGCTTCGACCATGGGGGGGACAAAATGCCTATATAGCGCCCCCTTGAAATTTTCAAAAACCCCTCCCCATAGGGTTTTTTTGGAGTTGGAAAATGAAAATTGGTACACATGTATATGTTGTCCAGACGCACATAAAAGTCTCTGGCACCAATGGTCTACTCCAAACAGGAAGTCGGCCATTTTGATTTTGACTTCTCATTTTGGCGTGATTTCCACATGTTGTATTTTAACAAACTCCTCCTACAGATTTTGTCCAATGAACTTCAGATTTGTTACAGATCATCCTGAGACCATGCTGATTAAAAGTTATTAAAAGCTTTCCTCTATGTCAAGGGGCGTGGCCGCGATGGCGCCTCCCTCGCCACCAAATACGTTTGGCTTTTTGATGACTTCAGTGACCTCATATCCTCATGAAAATTGATGCACAGGTCAAGAATGGCGAGGTCTTGCATCTGATAGGGGCGTCACCCATGGGGGAGACAAAATGCCTCTATAGTGCCCCCTTGAAATTTTCAAAAAACCCTCCCCATAGGGTTTTTTTAGAGTTGGAATATGAAAATTGGTACACATGTGTATGTTGTCCAGACGCACATAAAAGTCTCTTGCACTAATAGTCTACTCCAAACAGGAAGTCGGCCATTTTGATTTTGACTTGTCATTTTGGCGTGATTTCCACATGTTGTATTTTAACAAATTAGTCCTACGGATTTCATCCAATCGACTTCAAATTTTTTACAGATCATCCAGAGACCATGCTGATCAAAAGTTGTGCTCTGAATGTCTGTAGGTCAAAGGGCATGGCTGCTATGGCGCTGCCATTTTTGATCCATTGCCATGCATATCCAAGCAGCTCTCTCTCCCGCATAATTCATCCAAACTGCTTCAAAATTTCTGTACATGATAAGAGCCCCGCCCTCAACGCCTCCATATGCTCGTAGGCAATGTTGCTCATGGCGCCCCCTTGTGGAAACAGGAAATGCCATCTTTTACACTGACAAACACCAATGTCAAGCTCCTGACCTGATCAGCTACATTTTGTGGCCACATGATGATCAAGTGGATGAATCTCCACAGTGACACACGTGTCCTGTCATGTTGCAGGCTGCCGCAGCGGCGGTGGCGACTTTTCATCCTTCGCCACTGAATATCAACTTTGTATAAATCCTTCATGCATTATCCGATTTGCTCGAAATTTCACATGTGTGATGAGGGTCCACCCCTGAACGCACCTGGCCACATCTGGTTACACTCGTGGCGCCACCTGGCCGATGAACGACACATTGCGTTTTTTCGCTCCTGCCAGGTTTTTTGTCCCTTCTCGCTTCGTGCGAAAGCTCCCACGTGCCTTAGGCCCTGACGGTTGCATGGGGGAGCGAGGGCTTGGTCACAGTTGCTTGCAGCTTTAATTAGGGCCCGAGCACCTAGCGGTGCGAGGACCCTATTGAAATGCAAGGATTTTTTATTATTAGAATTATTATTCTTCCTCCAAATGAATTGCCTTTTTGGGAGCCTTAACATACCCGAAAACTCATGAAACTTTGCACACATCTCAGAACTGGTGAAAAATTTGATATTATAAGTGTCTCGTGCCCGGGTTCCAAAAAATGGCTCAGTATTGCCCCCTACAAATGTTTGAGGAAACAGCCCCTGAAGCTAGTTTAACCTACATGTATGAAACTTGGCAGGATTATGTAACCCTCTGAGACGTACAAAAAAGCCTGTTGGAGGCATGCTCTAAACCCAACAGGAAGTCAGCCATTTTGAATTCACTGTGCAATTCTGATGCATTTTTGGACATTTCCAGGGGTCATAAATGAACAAACTAGTCCGAGAGATTTCATCCGATCGACTTCAAACCTTTGTCCGTCCCATCCCAAGACCTTGAAGATGAAAAGCTTATCAAAAGCTTGAGTTTTCGTCAATGCATGTGACCGTTGGATGGCGTCAAAGTTAGTGGTCTCGCCACTAAACAGGAAGTAGTTTATATCCAGCATACATGGTCCAATCTTGCCCAGACTTCACAGAATTGATGACAGTCCCGCCCTGAACACATCTACATGTCAATAATTAGAGTCTCCTACAGAATTGACCAGATCCACTTCAAACTTGGTCAAAAAAGTCATAAGACGTTGATGAAGCTTTTTTGTGGAAACTGTGAGTTTTCATCGAAGGGCGTGGCCATGGCCTGGCGACGAACTTTGATGTTTCGCCGTGATGATAAACGTTGCTGTAACTTGACTCCACGTGGGAATATCTTGCCAAAACTTCACACATATGATGACAGTCCAGCCCTCAACACATCTACAGAGGAATTTTGAATCACCGCCATAGCGCCACCTTCTGTCAACAGAAAGCTACTTTATACATTCTTTGATGTCCCTCTTCTAGCAGGTTAATCAGACCCACCTCAAACTTGCTGGTCTAAGTCCTTAGACCTTGATGATACTTAAAAATGAAGCTTTTGAGTTTTCATCAAATGCTGTCACCGTGGCGACGCCTTGTTCACCATCAAACACAACGTTGTTTTGAAGGGACAAGGAATGCTTGAAAACTCACTAAACGTGGCATACATCTCACAGGTCACAAGTCTGATGTGATTTTTGTGCTTTGATACACCAAGATGGCTCAACAGCGCCCCCTAGAATATTCCAATTGTCCTACAAATTTAATCATATTGGCTCCAATCTTAGTGTATGTAAGCCTGACTACGTTGTGACCAAAAGTTATCACAGGATTTGCCCAATGTTGAATGGTGCGTCTGCTGCCGAGCATTGAATCTTGAGGTCTCACCATGAAAAATGAAATTGCTGTAGCTTTGGTATAAATGGTCCAATCTCCACCAAACTTCACATGATTCATATTAGTCCTGCCCTGAACGCATTAACATAACCATATTTCCTGATACTCATAGTGCCATCTAGTGGTGACAGGAAATAGGTCTCATCAAACACTTATGTTTTGGCATCTGAAAGTTACATGCTGTGGTGTGTATTTGATGTATAAAAACATGATGTATAATTCGTGCACACTCCAACTCCCCCTAGTGGAAAGAGGAAGTGATACAAAATGGGAAATATGTCATTCCAGCACTGTAACAAGGATAGGCCAAGTTGCTCTTGCATGCGATGTCTAATTTTGACAGAAATGAACTGACGCGTCAGAATGCGTCCTCCCAGCCCCCCCGATTTGCGTGAAGGTGCGAGGGCCTGTTCATCGTTGATTGCAGCTTTAATTACAATTCTAATTATAATTATAATTCCGGCTATTGTGGTACAATATGTTAAAAGTATATATTAATATCTGTAGTAGCACATATATGACAATAATCATATGTGTATAATAACAGTAGAAGTATGACTAATGATAACAGCAGCAGGAGGCATCTGGCAGGACCACAGTAGCACAACCACACACATCACACTAACCAGGCACCGCTGCGATATAAGTTAACCTGCTAGACAGTGGAGCACAAAGGCTCCGGAGAAGAAGCCGAGTTAGTGACATGCAGTACGGCTGAGTTAGCGAGACGCAGTAACAGGACATGAGAGAGAGAAAGAGAGAGAAGGTGCGCGGTGTATTATAGGAGGTCCCCCGGCAGACTAGGCCTAAGTCAGCCTAACTAGGGCCTGTTACAAGACAAGCCTGAGCTGGCCCTAACTATAAGCTTTATCAGAGAGGACAGTCTTGGGGCGTCGGTAGCTCAGTGGTAGAGCAGGCGCCCCATGTGCAAGGCTGTTGCTGCAGCGGCCCGGTTTTGACTCCAGCCTGTGGCCCTTTGCTGCATGTCACTCCCTCTCTCTCTCTTCCTTTCACACCTGTCCTATCCATTAAAGGCTAAAAAAGAAAATGCCCCAAGAAAATAACTTTTAAAAAAGAGGACAGCCTTAAGTCTTGTCTTAAATGTGGAGACGGTGTCTGCCTCCCGGACCGCAACAGGAAGATGATTCCACAGGAGAGGAGTCTGATAGCCGAAGGCTCTGGCTCTGGCTCCTGATCTTCTTTTGGAGACTTTAGGGACCACGAGTAACCCTGCATTCTCAGAGCGCAGTGTTCTGGTGGGATAATATAGCACTATGAGCTCTCTAAGATATGACGGAGCTTGACCATTTAGAGCTTTATAAGTTAACAGTAGGATTTTAAATTCAGTTCTGGATTTTACAGGGAGCCAGTGCAGAGAAGCTAAAACAGGAGAAATATGATCTTGGATTTGGTTTCACAGACGTGGATGGAAACTGTAAGAGAAACGCACGTGGACTGATGTGCAGAGGCCATAGCTGTCAAGTCTCCTGTTTTGGCCAGGAAACTACCGTATTTTACCCCTCTTTCCCGCAGTCCTCCCATATTAGTATTTTCCCGTAAATCTCCCGTATTATAATATAATTTTTTTTAAAAACAAACAAAAAAAACCATTCCTCTGCCTCTCCAAACTGAACTCTGTCACTAGCCTCGCGAGAACTGTCACCTGCAGTAGCCTGGGTGGCAGTTCTCGCGAGGTGTGTGTCGACAGCGGGTCTGGTTGACAAGTGGTTATTTTAGGTTTCCTGTACACCTGTTATAAAATGTAAGGGATACTGGAGCTTGGTTGGGGTGGTGGGACGGCGTCAGAAAATTTCCTTTATTTTCCAATCCAAAACTTGACAGGTATGGCAGAGGCACACAACTGTGGGGCAGTAATTCTAGTTTCTCTAATAACCTAAGATCCAAATGTTCAGGAGCCAAATTATCCACAGAAGTCTCTTCCTCTCCAAAACCAATGACCTAGATGTTTCAAATTAGTAAAAGCACTAATTAAAGCAAAAAACCTGCATTTTTCTGTTGATGTTCATAGTGGAGGGGCTGCTAACTACAGTGGCCCACATGAAAATGCAAAAACACGGATGTCCCTCTCTAGAGACAGTGTTTGGTTTGTCCATTCTGAGCTACTGAAAAAACATGGCGGTGCAACATGACCATCTCGGTGGATGAGGGTCTGCTCCTTATGTAGATATAAACGGCTCAGCCTAAGATAACAAAAATACATCAGTTTTTGTTTGATTTTTTTAAAAGACACTAAGAAAACATACTTATTATGTTATATACCATTTCTGCCAATATATCCTACTTAATCCTACACACTGGACATTTAAATACGAAAAGAACAAAAATAATAAAACAGGTGAATCCCAGAAATCAGTGGATGCTAACAAAATAAGAACAAATTGTGAATATGAGCAAAAATAAGAGAAAATGTGTTGTTATTCAGGGTGCTGATCATATTTCTATTCTTTTTCTCTAAATAAGGTGCTTTGCTGAATGAAGTTCAGCAGATTGAGGTAGAGTGGGTCATCCACCAATTGGAAGCAAGATACTGAACCCCAAATTGCTCCCGATGGCTGTTCCATTGGTGTGTGAGTGTGTTAAAAAAAACTGAGTAGCAGGTGGCTTTGAGTGGTCGGATGACTAGAAAGGCGCCATACAAATGCAGGTCCATTTACCATTTACCAAAGCAATTGGTGGCTGGGAAGGGATTTGGAAGGCTGGCTACATTTTGATAATTGGGCATATTCTGATGTTCAGTCAGCAGGCTCCATCCGTGTGTTCACCATTCATGTGTTCTGCAGCAGATGTTGAGAACCAACAGTACAACAACCTCGCAGCTGATAATAATAAAAGCTTGCCATATACTATTAAAATATAATAGTACCTCTGACCCTGTTTCCAATGAAGTAATGTAAGTATTCTGGCTAAAAGGGTGACATAAGCAATGCAATTTGCCTGTACCTTAGGAAGATGACTGTCTACACACTGAATACCAAAAATTGCTGTAAGCGGATTTGGATCAATTGCTGACAAATCCTCTATTTTTAACCAGTAACCTATTAACTTTTGGATTATTTCAAATGTGCTTGTTAACTGATATAATTCAGCATGTTATTGTCTGAGAGTGACGATCCAGTCCACTTAGTCACTCCAGCTGGACCAGCTTAATTAATCACAGAGAGGAATTTTTTAACAACAGTCTGGACTGACCTGTGACCCTCACGTGAAACATGGAATGTAAGGGACACAATGTACAAACTACTACCAACCAACAATTTTTTTTTTTTTTTTTTTTTTTTTTTACAATTTCTCGTAGCTGTGAGTTTATTGGCGTGTGGTGTTGAACTTTGCCCACAACAGTGGACCTTTAGCCAGTGGCAGTGCTTTGTTTGTGAGTCCAGCCTGTTCTCATTGTGTGGGGAGAGGAATCAGGAGTGCCATGTTAGTATCAAAATCAAGTATCAAATATCAAATCAGGCTGTCAGCTGGTTCCTGCAGACACTCTGCTGATCAGTGAAAGTGAGACCAGAGGAAAGGGGACACATTTTATTTATCTTTCCTCTCCTCACGCTTTTGCCTTGGCCATCTGTTGCTTTGGCCATTTGACGCTCTCTGATTGAGTTCGGTTATAATTGTCTCAGACTCTGGTTGGGTTCAGTCAGGAAAATGCCCCCCCCCCCAATATAATGGTAGGGGAACCAACAGTCATACAGTCTGTTGACAGTGTGTGTGTGGGTGTGTGTATATGTAACACAGCTCCATGCTTCCTCTCCCCTCAGATAAAGAGGAACTCTTTCAGAATGTACTGACGCAAGTAGCAGAGCAGTTTTCAAGGTAAGCAGCTGGTTCAGTGTGTTCTTACAGCAGCAATTCTTCACTGTTAACTTGTTTTACTGCACCAATTACTGTGGAGCTATTACATGTGGATATTTTCTCAGTTTTGTATATTCATTAATGAAAATAATTTCTTTAGCTTCCATTACTGTCTTTACATATCTTTCTCCTTTAATCAGGTTGCTAATTCTTGTGAGTTTTTTCATGCACTGTTCATTTTTGGTGTTGGGAGAAAACCTAACAAAAAGAACCTTGATTTGTAACTTAGTGATGATATATCTTTTATGCAAGCGAAGAAGCAGGAGCTCTGCCTCAAATTATGCAGCAGCAATCCTTCATTGTAAGAGTAACAAGGTTTTCATCCTGCAGCTACAACATATGAACATTACTGGGTGTTGTGATGGTGCTCTCTTAATCAGTTCATTTATATCTGCCTCTCAGCTTTGTCTTTGCACTTTTTACTAATCTTCCCCACTGATTCCAGACATTATTTCACTGCTCATTCTCTTCATTTCTCGTATCATGTTTTTTTATTCACTCCAATCACACATCATGTATATGGAGTTTTGTTCTGTGACACTGGTGCTTATAGTCTTAAATTCAGTGATACATACAGTATCAGACACTGGTGCAAAGGAAAAAATGCAGAATGAATAGGCAGATATGATATGAAGTTGTGTAATATGGTCTGATAATGATAAGGTCTGATAATTTCTCAGTAGTTACAGCAACAGTGGTGGCACTGTAATTACATACATAAACTAATGAGGATCAATTGTAGGGGTGTAGTAATTATTTCCTTGTACTTGTACTCGTCGTCCTCCGCTTATCCGGGTCCGGGTCGCGGGGGCAGCAGCCTCAGCAAAGAAGCCCAGACAGTCCTCTCCCCAGCCACTTCCATCAGCTCTTCCGCGGGAACCCCGAGGCATTCCCAGGCCAGCCGGGTGATGTAATCCCTCCAGCGTGTCCTGGGGCGGCCCGAGGTCTCCTCCTGGTTGGACATGCCCGAAACCCTAACCTCCCAAGGGAGGCGTCCGGAAGGCATCCTTACCAGATGCCCGAACCACCTCAACTGGCTCCTCTCGATGTGGAGGAGCAGCGGCTCTACTCCAAGTCCCTCCCGGATGTCCGAGTTCCTCACCCTATCTCTAAGGCTGAGCCCAGCCACCCTGCGGAGGAAACTCATTTCGGTCGCTTGTATTCATCTCATTCTTTCAGTCACTACCCAGAGCTCGTGACCATAGACGTTGGAACGTAGACCGACTGGTAAATCGAGAGCTTCGCTTTCTGGCTAAGCTCCCTTTTTACTACAGCAGACTGGTTAAGTGCCTGCATCACTGCTGACACCGCCCTAATCCGTCTGTCAATCTCTCGCTCCATCCTACCCTCACTGTGAACAAGATCCCGAGATACTTAAACTCCTCCACCTGAGGAAGGACCTCTCCCCCGACCTGGAGTGGGCAATCCACCCTTTTCCGGCTGAGGACCATACCCTCAGACTTGGAGGTGCTGATTCTCATCCCAGCCGCTTCACACTTGGCTGCAAACCGTCCCAGCAAGAGCTGGAGGTCACTGTTCGATGGAGCTAGGAGGACCACGTCATCCGCAAAAAGCAAGGACGAGATCCTCCCGTCACCGAACACGACACCCACCACTCAGCTGCGCCTAGAAATTCTGTCCATGAAGGTTATGAACAGAAACGGTGACAAAGGGCAGCCCTGGCGGAGTCCAACCCTCACCGGGAAAAGGTCCAACTTACTGCCGGCCACGCGAACCAGACTCACGCTTCTTCGGTACAGGGACTGGATGGCCCTTAGCAAGGGGCCATCCCTGGGGACACGGTCGTAAGCCTTCTCCAAATCCACAAAACACATGTGGACTGGTTGGGCGAGCTCCCATGCCCCCTTCAGCACCCTGGCGAGGGTAAAGAGCTGGTTCACGGTTCCGCGTTCGGGATTATTTGTAGTTTCAATTTATTATTTTATCTGAATAACAATTAAAAAATGAATTCAGTTTTGAGATGCAGATTATAAATCCTGGAAAATGATTTTCATATAATTTCATGAATAACCTAAAACAATGAGCTGATTATGGAAGCTGTTGATTTTATGCTGATAGACTATAATGAATTTATCTAAGAACCACTGCAGTTCTGTTGCATATTACGTTAAGTTTTGCAGATACACTTAATATACAAGTTTGAGCAGAACGGTTAGGAGATTTTTTTGTTGCTGTACAAACAGAGTGTCAGATGCAGATTTTAACTATTTTTAAATCATTTCTCCTCTGTCATTGTCCAACATGTGGGATCTGTTCACAGGGCGTTCAAGATCAATGAGCTTAAGACTGAGGTCACCAACTGCCTTGCCATGTTGGAGAAGAGAGTAGAGTGTAAGTCTGTTCCCACCACCCCACCGACATATTTACACACCTCTGTCATCAACTATAATACTCACAAAGAAACATCTTTGCCAGAAAAAGGAATACAGTATTAGTACAGGAGTTTTTATGCCTCTGTGCCACAGGCATTGCCTTCAGGTTGTCCATTCGTCTGTACGTCGCATTCTCGTAAACACAATATCTCAAGAACACCTTGAGTGAATTTCTTCAAATTTGGCACATACACTCACGTGGACTGAAGAATTAACTGACTCAACGACGAACTGGGCAGATTTTGGTGGTCGTAGGTCAGAGGTCAAGGTTAGTGTGACCTTGTCTGTCTTATACTTGTGAATGCGATATCTCAAGAATGCCTTGAGGAAATTTTTCAAATTTGGCACATACACTGGTAGGGATGGGAATTATCGATTCTGCTTATTGATCCGATTCTTTATCGATTCCCTTATCGATTCCTCCTGTGAATTTTCTGTGTAGAAAAAGTAGACCTTACAGGTTTTCGGTGTCAACAACACAAATTTTATTGAGTTTCTATTCTAAACAAGAGATAAATGCTTGTGTAAGTAAACACATTTGAAAGTGGTCCACTGCTATCATCTAAAATGGAACAAATGAATGAATATTTGTACAGCATTTGTTTTCACCTACGTCAAATAATGTTACACGATGACAAATGCTTCAGCATGTTCGTAGTAGGGCTGCACGATATTAGGAAAAATTGACATTGCGATTTTTTTTGCCCCCAGCAATATATATTGTGACTTAAATTTTTTTAAGGATGCATTATTTTCCACCAGATTACTTCAGTAGCTCTACTTGGTGAGAATTAATCATTCTGGAATTATTAGGCTGATATTGCTTTGAATGTAACAGCATAAAATGCACTGAAAATAGGCACTGTACACACAGTCTATGGAGTGGAGCCTGTGTTGCGTTCAGGCGTTGTCATAGATAACAAAAGGATGTGAACCATTCATGTTTTCACAGACGTGGATGTAAACTGTAAGGGAAACTTGACTGGTGTGCGGAGGCATACAATCATGGGGTGGTAATTCTAGTTGTAAACTGACAACCATTTCTCTTGGTAAAAACAAAGTTTTTATTTACTTTTGATTCACAGATAAGAAACAATAAATTGCAAAAACAATAAACCCTCTATACAACGGCATTGTAAGTTTTGTGTGTGATTTATCCTGGCTTCATATAAGTTAAGGAAAAGTCTGTGAGACACTAGGCTAATTTATGCAATCGGAAATGTCACTGGCTTATGCTAATAACAGTAGATTTTTTAGTGCGGGGCACTATCTTGAAAGGATGCTCCGCTTTGGAGGGTCAAGCAACTGTATTTGGAGAATCAGTCACTAATTACGATAAGCAACATAAGCTCTACTCACAAACCTGGACTGTAAACTTTCTTGTTTTTGGACTGAGTGCATACAATTTGTTAACAGAGATAACAGAGTGCATACTTTAAAGCTGGCGCGCCCATCCCACACAGCATGACATACCTTTACATTCTCAAGATGTGTGGGGGAAAAAAGTCTGATAAGAGACAATTGTTTTGTTGGTGAACCTTGTGAGTTATAATGGAGCCAAATTTTAAACTTTTATTTGATGTTGTCACTATTATGCCACGTTTTGTGTGTGTTTTGGTTTGTTAGTTACCACCACTCCCTTCCTTCCTTCAAAAAAAAAAAAAGCCATTGTTTAAAATTAAAAGCCCTCCAGCGTTTTACACAAAGTTCTGCCATATACTAGGTTTTGACCTGGTCCGCAGGAATGCTGTTCAGCCTTGCTGCCAATTTTTCCTAGTGGCCACTTGTGGTATTGCAGCAAAGAGATCCCCTGCTCCCTTAAAAGCATTTTTCCCACACCACTGACAGAACACCTCAACCTGCACACAGGGTCAATGATGACTCTTTCTATTCTTAACTTCTGATCTATGTAGGTTTTGTATTTGTGAACATTCCTGGAATCTAGAAAAATGATTTAAAAATCTGTAATGTAAAGTCTATTACCTGAGTAGGAATTGATGCGCAGGACCAGTGAGAGAAACACTACTGCACATATTCAGTGGGCAGCATATTGCTGAGGTAATCCCAGAACTAAGAACCTTTATTGGGCATATGTGCCAGGCAGGTCAACTTGATACACTGTCTTCGACCTTTTTACAGCACTGATGCACGTCAGCTGTTCTGAAAAGCATTTTATCACTTCATTGAATGACATTACTGTTAACCTAGAAGTCTACGGCCATGCTAGCAGCTGTTTTACCATTGTATGGAAATGGATTTGTCAATCAATCAATCAATCAATCAGTTTTATTTATAAAGCCCAATATCACAATTTGCCTCACAGAGCTTTACAGCATACGACATCCCTCTGTCCTTAATACCCTCACAGCGGATAAGGAAAAACTCCCCCCAAAAAACCCCTTAACAGGGGAAAAAAGCGGTAGAAACCTCAGGAAGAGCAACTGAGGAGGGATCCCTTTTCCAGGATGAACAGACGTGCAATAGATGTCGTACAGAACAGATCAACATGATAAATTAACAGTAATCCGTATGTCACAATGAGACAGAGCGAGAGACAGAGAGAGATGCAGGACAGATGGTACTGACAGTAGCTTACAACAACGTTAATGAAAGCAATAATATTATAATTATAATTCTAGCTGTTGTAGTACAATATGTTAAAAGTATATATTAATATCTGATAGTATACAAATGTGACAATAATCATGTGTATAATAACAGTAGAAGTATAACTAATGATAACAGCAGCAGCAGCAGGAGGCATCTGGCACCACGGCAGCAGCACAACCACACACGTCACACCATCCAGGCACCGCTGCAATATAAGTTAACCTAAGAGACAGTGGAGTACAAAGGCTCCGGAGAAGAAGACGTGTTAGTGACATGCAGAATGGCCGAGTTAGCAAGACGCAGTAACAGGACACGTGAGAGAGAGAGAGAGAGAGAGAGAGAGAGAGAGAGAGAGAGAGAGAGAGAGAGAGAAGGAGGAGAAGGTGCCCTGTGTATTATAGGGGGTCCCCCTGCAGACTAGGTCAGCCTAACTAGGTCAGCCTAACTAGGGGCTGGTACAAGGCAAGCCTGAGCCAGCCCTAACTATAAGCTTTATCAAAGAGGAAAGTCTTAAGTCTAGTCTTAAATGAGGAAATGGTGTCTGCCTCCCGGACCACAACAGGAAGCTGATTCCACAGGAGAGGAGCCTGATAGCTGAAGGCTCTGGCTCCTGATCTACCTTTGGAGACTTTAGGGACCACGAGTAACCCTGCTTTCTCAGAGCGCAGTGTTCTGGTGGGATAATATGGCACTATGAGCTCTCTAAGATATGACGGAGCCTGACCATTTAGAGCTTTATAAGTAAACAGTAGGATTTTAAATTCAATTCTAGATTTTACAGGGAGCCAGTGCAGAGAAGCTAAAACAGGAGAAATATGATCTCGTTTCTTAGTTCCTGTTAGTACATATGCCGCTGCATTCTGAATTAGCTGGAGAGTTTTTAAGGACTTACTAGAGATACCTGATAATAGAGAGTTATAGTAATCCAGCCTTGAGGTAACAACAGTGTGGACCAATTTTTCTGCATCTTTTTGGGCCTAATTTTCGCAATATTACGCAGATGAAAAAATGCAGTCAGTAAGGTTTGTTTTAAATGAGAATTAAAAGACAAATTTTGATGAAATATTACTCCGAGGTTTCTTAGGGTAGCGCTAGAGGCCAGGAATGCCATCTAGAGAGACTATGTCATCAGATAAAGAGTCTCTGAGTTGTTTGGGGCCAAGAACAATAACCTCAGTTTTGTCTGAATTTAACATCAGGAAATTGGTGCTCATCCAGGTTTTTATGTCTTTAAGGCAGTTATGAAGTTTAGTTAATTGATTAATTTCTTCTGGCTTCATCATTAAATACAACTGTGTATCATCCGCATGACAATGTAAATTTACAGAGTGATTTCTAATGATGTTACCTAAAGGAAGCATGTATAGAGTAAATAGGATTGGTCTGAGCACAGAACCTTGCGGAATTCCAAAACAAATTGTCTCAATATTATTTGTAAGAGAAGATTTAAAATCTGTATGTTAATGTGTAATCTGTAAATATAAAACAACCTTCACAAATGCAAACAGATAAAACAGACCTTCAAATACACAAACAATTAAAAAAAAAAAAAAGATTCAGTGTGCATAAAATACTTGAAACTTAAATTGAGATTTACAAATAAAAACCAGATTCACAAATGTCTTTTCAAATATTGTAAATGTTAGGAAAATATTCACAAATGCCTTTCATTTATTTGTATTCAGATATTTTTGTATTTGTGGAATTTGTTTGTGTTTGGAGATCCCTTTTGTAAAAAAGAATGTTTGCAAAATAGGTTTTTGAGTTTACAAAGTTTTTGCAAGGTTTTTATTATGAGATACTATTTGCTCACATTTCTTCAAAGCTTGCTGAAAATTCTCTGTGTTTCAATCAGTTTCAGAGATAGTGGAAGTTTATTCCACTCAATTGCAGCCGTATATAAAAAGGTAATTCAGCATGAACCAAAGTCAAGGGATCACAAAAGTTGTTTGGAGGTCATTAATGTCTGCACAAGACCCAATGGCAATCTGTCCAAAGTTTTTGACATATTTCAGCCTGATCTGGCCAACACTGTAGTTAATTGATTGGCTACAAACAGGCAAAAATATTGAAGAAGAAGAGAGAAGGGAGAAAGGAAAGATAAAGAGATCATATTATATAGGCCTGTTAACTTCTGTCTGAGTAGATTCAGAAGACTGCTGTGTCAACAGCAGCATTTCATTTGTGTTCATTCCTGCATTTTGATTTCATTGTGTTCACTTGATTCAGCTTTGAATGAGCTCTTTAGAACTACAGAGAAAAGAAGGGTATTATTAAGCAGTGTGCAGTAGTGCTTACTCTGATTAGTGGAGGCTACTTTAGAGATACTCTAACTGCATGCCTCCAGTGCATGTTGTCTGAACTTCTGTTCCTCCACAGTTTATGAGGCTATGATTAGATAAGGTGGAGCTGCACAGGTAATGTGGTCTGCTAACTCATCTCCATACTGTTATTAGCGTCTACTGAACATTGATCACATTTTAACCAATTTAGAGTGGAAAGGAATGTGGCCTCTTCACACTTACACAACATCCACGTTTGGGTCACGATCTGGTGCCCTTTCATCCTCAGCTGACCATTATCAGTTTTATTAACTGTGAGGAGGAATTTCATTCTGCTCTCTACGCTGCTGCAGTATACATAGTTTTTTACCTGCGTGCCTGATGGCATCTTGACACTCAGTGATCTGTCAGTTCTCTTAAGATAAAAGCCAGCAATAAAATATGATCAATAAAGGTGTTGTGATTGCCAAGCCCGCTGCCCAGTCTTGCCATTGTGTTTTTTATAATATAGGTCTCAGTGTTCTCAGCAGGCCAAGTGCCATAGTAATTACCCAAAGGAACATTTTATCAGTAATCGTTTTGCAATCATTACATCCTTCTTTGTAAGGCTGTGAATCAAGATAAAGGTCAAATTGAATATGTTAGTTGTACATCAAGCCAGTGTTTTTACAATCAACAAAATCAGCAGCCAGAGTCTCAGATATTTGTAAGTGATCCATGTTTGCACTGCAGAGCTGCTCGACCACTGCTCAACTGGAAACCTGCCAAATGGTTTCATGTCCACCTTTAGCGCTAAATGATCATTCCTCTGATGCTTTTGCTCTTTTGTGCCACTGGGCAGAATAACTTTGTAGACATATTTTTTATTTAAGTTCACATTTTAGCATACATAAAATGCGGCACATTGCATTGTGGGATTGATGGCAGAAAGTAGTGCACATACCATGGACACTACTATTTTTGTTGCATTGTGGATTTTTTGAGGGTATTACATGGTCAAGGAAATAATAAAAGAAGGAAAGGACATGACATTAGTGATGTTCAAATTTTGCATTGGAGCCGAGTTTGGTAGTCCTGGTCAGACCATCCTGATGACGTGAGCTCAACATTCTGTTTCCCTCTCTGGTCTGGACTCACTTTAAGTGGGCAGGAGTGCAGTTTTTGCCACCTCGTGATGGCTTAATTTTTCAGTCTGGAGGTTGCCACTTGACTACAATACAGAAAACACAAGCAACTACAAAAACACACAGCAACAGTAACTGAGTAACACACAATGGAAGTTTTTAGCGGACTAAAAACTCATGACCACAGCCAGATGAGTGATTTGCTGAAGTTGACCACTTATCAGCAATAAACTAACAATGCTTGTTTAACTTTTAACATTCTACCGCCTTGGCCCTTGGCCTTGTTAAATCAGTTTAAAGCAATTCAAGCAGGGCTCTGAGACTTGGTAACAATGCTAACATGCTAATGATAAGCAGGTTTTCCCTGTTTACCACTAACATCTGCTTATTAGCATAAAGGAAAGCTGAGGCTGATGGGACTGTCATCAGTTTTTCTGGTATTAAGGCATAAACTAAAATGGTGATTGAATTGAATTGTTGACCTGTGATAGTTTCAGTTGAAAAGTCAAACTTCATACAGTTCAGCCTGAGGGGAACATGAATGTCTGAACCACATTTCATGGCAATCCATCCAATAGTTGTTGAGATATTATTAGCAGCTGCTAGAATATCTTGTAAAAACAGAAACGTATGTTGTTGCAGGGCTTCGGTATTTGCTTGTGTTTTATGTGTTTGCAGTGTGTTTTGTTGTGTATGTGTTGTCAAATTGGTGGATATTTGTCTGACTTTTCTACATCTTTTAAAGAATGCAACATTGGTCTCTAGGGGAAAAATGACTAAATTGTCAGTTATCACACAATCTAAACCTTAACTAGGCCTACAGCACACTAGAAAATTAAAAAATAGCAAATATATTATTATATTAGAAGATGTATTTCTAGCTAATTAAATTCAAACCAAATTCTTCTTTCAGGAGTTCAAATTCTCACTTTTGATTTAAATTAGGATCTTTTAAAGTTCGGACTTGCGAACAGCCCTGCAGGACAGACTTCCAGCCATTAGCATAAACTGTATTTCATGAACTTTTTGACAAATGATGTCCAGTCTTGAAAATGATTTCTGTCAGTATCCCCCCTTCCTGACTGGTTGTGCTGTAGTAGTAGTTGCAGATCTGACGCAAAGCCACTTCACATAAGCATGACAACTGCCTGGATACCTGGTTGCTATGGCAACTGTGTGGCGCCCACACAGATCTCCAGCCTCTCATGACTTTGGTCGCCATGGCCACCTATTCTAATGGGAGCTGGAGTGTAGTCGGTGGCGACCTTTCCTGTTTCAGCAGGAAGAAGTGGATTAATGAAGGAGGCAGACAGAGGAGTCAGATAAAGATATGTGAGAGTCCAAAGAGTTGTGATAGTAGCTGCAGTCTACTGAGGTGATTGGCACACATACAATCAGATGACAGACAGCTGTTTATATTCATGCTGGTGGACGTCAGGCTGCTGCAGGCGCAGTGAATGGGCTTTGCTGATTACACAGCATACAACTGCAGGCTGTGTTTCCCTCACTCAGTATCCACCTCCATCACCAACTTGGCCTCTCCCCAGTTCTCAGATGTTCTCCAACCTCCTCCTGCTTTCTTTCAGTCTCTCAACTTATTTTAATGGGGCACTCAGTATGGTTTCATACATACATACATCTGCTTGGGGACTGATAGGCCACTGGGCATCCAGCCTGCCAAACCAGTGCTCCAGTAGGAGAGCAATAATAATCATTAGTATGTAATGTAATCATTAGTTTCATCACGATACAATATTATACCAGTTCTTTGCAATTACATGATATTTGCTATTTATCACAAAGTCTGCCATGATACAATTTTGATTTGATGAGATTCAGGGGCCTGTGATCGATATGCAATGATATCATGGAAGCATTTAACACAGTCTGTGCCAGCAGAGGCTCCCGTCCCTTTCTTCTTGCTTTTGGTCATAATAGAAAAAATCAACACAGAAATAATGTAAATAATTTGTTTAATAATTAAAGTAATAAATTAAAATTAATCAAAATAAAATTAGTTTTCTTTAAATTGGCTCCACTAACATACATAAAACAGCACATGGAGTAAGTTAACCTTTCTGTCAAAAATGTTTTCATTTTAACCCAAACCATCATCTTTTTCCTAAAACTACAATCAGTAGTAATAAAAATTACAATCAGTGCAGAAGGAGCTGAAGTAAAAACTCGGTGTGGCTAAAAATAAAGCCCTTTAAGGCTAATAACACAAGAAAATGTTGGCCACTATGAAATTTATTACAAATATGACTCGGATGAAAAGGATCCCGTTGTATACTAATGATGAAAGAAAAATGGCAAATGATTTGAATGCTTTTTACTTAAGTTATGATTCACATGATTTTTCCCATGAATCTGAGGGTGTTATGAGTACCATAGAAATACATGACAGGGTACCAAAAATAGTAATCAGCCTCGAGGAGGTTACAAGAGCCCCTGTCTACCAGGAATCAGTTGACTCAAGTGTAGTCCCACCCCTCTGGAAAGAGGCAGTCATAATTCCTGTGCCTAAAAAACCTGCCCCCCAAGAAAATAATGATTACAGACCAGTGACTTCCAATGTTATGAAATATCTAGAGAAGTTGATGGTGGGGAAGCTGAGGGAACATATACATGGCCAGTTAGATGCCCATCAGTTTTCTTACAAAAGCAACCGTTTCGGCTAAGAGCCTTCGTCAGGGAGTGACGAAACGCGTTGGAGCACTTTTTTACCTCTTTAGCCATGTAATTTAAATAAAGGCTTTTTAATACTTTTTCTAAAATCTAGATGAGTGCCTTGGTATTTTTTCCTTTTGTTTCTCATGGACACAGCCCTTAACCAAAGAGCACCATCGTAATAAAGGTAAATAAAAAGTAAAAAAAGAAAACAAGATAACAGTTCCAGGCAGCACTCCTACCTTCTGGCTTTTTTTTAGACTATAATTCATTTGAAAGCTTTGTTCTTAGTCTTTTACATCTGACCTGGAAAACCTCGCAGCCACTTTTATTCGTTATAGTGTACTGTGCTCCTGGCCCGTTGCCTTGAGATAACTATGACCTGGATAAATGAGAATATCCACAGGCATCTAACTAACTATATACACGCTTAGCTGGTGGCTCAGGGCTGTCACGCTAACGGTAGCTAGAAGCAGAGAGTCATTCAGAGGCGCTGTCACTGTCTGAAGGATTTTGACTATCCTCTGAACTGTGGTCAGAAATGTCAGAGATGCTGTGCTAATCATCTGACTGGTCAATTGGCAGTTCACAGTTCTGGGCCAGAATCTCTGAGTATGGCCTTCTACAGCTTCTGTTCTGTGAACTGCCATCTCGAGGTAGTTGGGGGACATAGCGGCTACACTTCTTGTCTCCCTGCTGTCTTTTCACTCACCCCTTCGAGTTGTTTTGAGGGTGGTGTTTTAGGGCAGAAGATCTGTGTGACACTGCAGGATTTGAACTGGCAGGTTCAGTTGGTATCCCTGTGGCTCTGAAAGGGACAGTAGTTTCCCAAGCTACCTGTGTCAACTTCCTGAGCTCATGCATGGATGGGATACTTTTACACGTCATGAGTACAACTTGAGTACGTACGCAAGGATGCAGGTTACGCAAGAACAAGGACTTGAAGCTTGGGTTCTCTTCTAAGCCTGGTGCATTCTGCCCCTGAAAGTATACGTGTCTCAAATGTTTGAAATAATCTCTAGGATCCTCAAGACATGCATGTTTGAAGGGCTGCAACCATAGAATCAATCTTATCAGCAGTAGAAGAAAGTTCTTCTTTCAGTGCTTGATGGAGCTTGGTGTAGTTATTTCTAACACTCTGGCACTGAATAAACTTGTGGACAGCTTTGGAGATGGTTTTCCACAAAAGTTTAATCTTCTCCCTTTCAGTTGCCTGGGGCAGGTCAACTAGACAGTTGTCAAGCTCTCTCAAATAATCATCAGCATGTTGATCACAGTTGTTTGGATCAAACAGTTTAATGTCTTTAGCTAAAAACTCAAGCACTTCAAAGCAAGAGCAGTCAGATGTCCTCTCTGGTGAAGGCGAGACTAAATTAGCATTCCTAAGGAGGTGTGAATCATATGCTGCAGGTCAGGAAATTGTCAAAAATCAGTGTCTGAGGAATACATGGGACAGAATATCCTGAAGATGAACTACATGTTTCCTCAACGTTTGTGTTTGAGACATGGGAAGTCAGGTCACTGCTACCGCTGTCTGTTGGTGGAGGTTGGGGAGCTGACTTGATTCCCAAAGACTTAGGCCCCGTTTATACGACAACGATTTCAACTGAAAACGGTAAACTTTAGTTGTGTTTTGGCCGATCGTTTACCCAACAGCAGCATTTTGGGTGCCTGAAAATGCAACGTTTTGAAAACAGGTTCCAGAGTGCAATTTTTTGGAAACGGCAGCGTCTCTGTTGTCATGTAAACTTGCAATATGCAGTTCCTCTGAAAACGGAGACTTTTCGCACATGCACATCACGGTTCCAGTCACTAGGTATGCGCGAGAAAGTCGACCATCACAACAACAATGCCGATCTCTGTTTGCGCTGCTCACCCTGTTGATTTGAAGTGAAGTGTAGATCTGTTACTGTAGCAACTCCACCTTGTTGTCCATCCAGACAAAGTTATCTGTGCATGCTTTTGCCATTGTGTCTTCTTTGTTTTGGTTTGTAATCGCCACGTTGTAGAGGAAGACGCTTCAGCGAAGGCGCGTGGCGTCATGCCGTGGTGTTGCTCTGCAAATTTACACTGCCACCCATTGGCCTGGCGTGCATACTACAGCGTTTTCAGTAGATTTTGTGCTTCTGTGTGAATGGGGATCGTTTCAATAACATCGTCATATGAACACAGAAGTTTTTTAAAACGCAAAGGACAGACTTTTCCATTTTTAGAGAAACAATTGTCGTCTAAACAGGCCCGTACGGTCTGGTGGAAAAGATTTCCACTTACTGAGCTGAGGATGTGCTAACTGGGAAGAGTGTGAATCAGGGAAGCCGGAATCACGCTTGCTGTAAGACTGTGCTGGGGCTAGATGTTCTGATCTAAGCCTAAACAGCTCTTGTATGAGCAGAGGTCTAACTCTGCTGAATGCAAATTCTCTAGGTAGCGCATGGATTTCTTGTTAGCCATCTGTACTTCATGGCGGAGAGAAGCATTTTGCGCTCTTAGAGTGTCTACCTCCTTTTCTAATGCTGATTTGCTCTGAAAGGCAAGGGTGGTTTGCCTGTGAAAGATCAGAAGCAAGTATTTTAACAATGTACAACTGGATGCAGTCTGTGCATCACAGTTGTCGCTGAGTAGAGAGTTAATCTCTTCACTGCATTCACTGAGACTCAATCTGCTGATGAGTTCTGGACAGCCAGAGTTTAGGCTCTGTGCAATGGAATAGATCAGGGGTGGCCAACCAGTCAGAGACCAAGAGCCACAAAAATTACCGTGGTAGTACAAAGAGCCACATCATGCACGTGTGCTTACAAACGCACTCCCTCTCTCACACAAACACGAAATGACATAAAATCAAAATCAAAACATTTCCAGTTTACAAAGCCAGATTTATTTATCTCACACACAAATTAATAACCATGAATAGAGATACACACAAACACAGTCTCTCCCTCTCATACTGTCTTTCTCCATCCCCCCTCCACACCCACAGTCTCTCCCTCTCATACTCTCTCCACACACATCCACACAGTCTCTCCCACTCTCATACTCTCTCCAGATTAGTGTTGTCACGGTACCAACATTGGGAACCACGGTACGATACCAGTGAAAGTGTCACGGTTCTGAGTAGTATCACGATACCACAGCAAAAATGAGGCAGATGTGCCTTTTGTCATTTATAAAAAGATCTATAATACATCAATGATATTTCAATGAAATAAATTACTTATCGTCTTATTCATACTTAAAAACAGCATCAATAAGTGATTAACATAGGGGGGATCAAAATAAAATAAATAAATAAAATGAAAATCAACCAGCCACCCTCCTCCCCTGACAAGTAAAGAACAGTTCCTTCATAAGTAAAGAACAGTCCCTAAAGTGCAGTGAGGTTTGTGGACCGTTACCTGCCACAAGAGAGAAATGTGAACAGCTCGTTTCTCCTCTGACACATCACATATCTGTCTGCGGTCCACTGTTGATACCAGTATACCGTGCAGCACTACTCCACACACATCCACACACAGTCTCTCCCTCTCTCGTACTCTCTCCACACACACACACACACACACATACACAAAGACACGCATTTCTTCCCTGACATTTTTTGTTGTGCGATATCGCCACTGCGCTGCAGTCATGCATTCCTCCCGAACTCCACACCCTCTCACCTGCCCATGCACAGTCCTCTTTCGCTCACTCGCTCCACTTAAGCCTGTTTTCATTTCTTAAAGAGCCATACGCACTCATAACAATAAATTTATTTTTTTCTGATGGAAGAGCCGCACGCCAATGATTTTAATTAATTGATCGAAGAGCCGCACACTGATAGGCAAAGAGCCGCATGCGGCTCGCGAACCGCGGGTTGGCCACCCCTGGAATAGATAAACGGTTCTAAACAGGGGTTCTCCATTGTTAGGTCTTAAAACAGGGTAAGGCTAAAACGGGTTGTCTTAGTACAAAAATCAAATGTGTGGTTGGCTGTGGTGTCGCTTGGCAGACAGCTTCGAGTGTAACTTGTGATGTACACTGGCCTTACAAAAGAATGTGCTGCCTTCACTGTGGGGGGTAGCGTGGAGGAGGAGTAGCTACAACACAAACAGGCACCAAAGATAAGGGACAGGAATTTACAGCAGTAAATTTGCCTGCAAAGATTACAACATGCACTACTAAAATGCATGGCAGTATCAGTTAGAGAGTTGTTTCTTAAAGTTATTCAAGTTGGAACTTGGATCATAACAGCGAGGTACAACACTTCACATGCTGAACCAAAATCTTACAAGTTTCTACAGGGCAGGTAAACTGCAAAAGCTAGCAGCAATGGCAACTCTAGTGTAACACAGAGGCTCAAGATAGCGGTGATCAGTTACACAGTGTCTCTCAAATTACTTTATCTTTGTGAATAAAATAATTCTCACCACAATGTACTTGTTTGTAAGTACAGCTGAATGTCTATTGCTGTAGCAGACTAGTGGTGAATGTAAAGACTTTTGGGTAGTCTAAGAATGGAATCGAGGATTTTTGGTGTGAACCAAAAATGTGTGCTGATATTAATATTGCACAAATATGAATGAATGTCAACAGTACTACGCCTTGCTCTGGGTCCAAATATGTAGGGAACATAATTTTAGGTCCCACCATGGGGCACCAAATATGTAGGGATTTAAGTTTGGGCTTCACACAGAGGCACCAAATATGTTGTGGTCAACAATATTAGGGCATCACACGGAGGCACCAATTATGTTGTGAACATAAATTAAGGCTTCACGTGGTGGCACCAATTATGTTGGGGTCAATTGGCTATCGGAAATAATTAATAATTATTAATAGTAATAAATTATGTTAAATAAAGTGATTTAATCAACATTAAATCACCTCGTGGGGCACCATTCCCCCATTAAAGGGAAAAATGATAGCCAGTTAAAGATATCAGTCTTATAAAATACAATAAACTATTAATTTGGAGTTTTGATTAATAATTAAATTAATAACAACCAAAAGTAACAGTAATGCCTGAAGGATTTCAGAGTTCTTGACTCAGCAGAGGTTGACTATTCATTCACTCTTGTGCAACATTAAACAGACAGCAGGTATGATTCCAAAGAATAATATTTATTCACAAACAAGCAAAGCAAACCAAAACACACAAATTCTAACTATCTATATACAAGCTTTGTGTGTGTGTTTGCGTGCAAGAGAGAGACAGAGAGAGAGAGAGACAGAGACAGACAGAGACAGAGAGACAGAGACAGAGAGACAGAGACAGAGAGACAGAGACAGAGAGACAGAGACAGAGAGACAGAGAGACAGAGAGAGAGAGAGAGAGAGAGAGAGACAGAGACAAAGGCGTGTGTGGTTATCGAAGAGCCGCTTAGCCTACAAAACAAAATGGCTGACAACAAAGAACTACAAGATAGCTGAATCAAAGCTGGCCTCAGGTCGGGGGAGGTGTTTGTCTGATTGTGTGGTCAGGACAAAGACAAAGGAAAAGCAGCGGGAACTTTGAGATGCCTGGTTGGGTGTAGTGTTGCGTGGCCTAAAGTTAATTTAGACTTTTTAAAAAAGACTATTAAAACAAATTCCAATTAAGTACAATTAAAAAAATGTCTTAAATTAATTTTAAAAGTAATTTAAGTATTTAAAGAAATAGTATAAAAACCGACAACACCACCTAGAGATTTATAGAGCTCTGGAACTCTTAACGGCTTACAGGTTCTTTGTAACCAGGAGTGAGCAGAGTTAAAAAAAAAACAAGCCAAGGGTAAATATTGGCGGGTTTATTTCAATAAAAGCAATGTTTTACAAAATAAAATAGATTATGCCTAAAACAAGTCCATTAAAGTCCATGCAATAACCCTCTGCCCCAGAATCACTTGCACGTGGGAACGCCAGCAGCCGCCGCTCAGACGTCAACTCATTCCTAGCCCAGATCGACTCCCAATGCTCCACTTCCCGCAGCGCCTCCTCTGCTGCTCCGGTTGTCCTGGGAAAGATGAACAGCCCCGCAGCCGGCCTTCCAGTACCCGCCACAACAAAGTTAAAAGGTACTCACAATCTTCCCGGGCGGCTGTCAAAGTACTGACCCAGGCTGGAGTATTCTCGCCAAACGGGTACAGGCTGCTGCGCTTCAGGCTCTGGCGTCTCCGTGGTCCAGGCTGTGTCTTCGTCAGTCGCTGATGGCTGCGCGTGGCTGCTCTGTCGCTCGTGTCTCCGGCTCGTGTCCCCGTCTCATGTCCTCATCTTGTGTCCCCGTCTGCTCCTGCTCTGCCGAGTGCTTCTGCTTTTATTTCCTTTTCATCCAGTGTGCTGCACCTGTTGCTCATCTGCTGATTGCTTCTCTGGTTTTGGTCAGTGTCTGTTGCGTTCAGGGGCAATCGGACAAAAAACACTGCATGCAAAAATAAGAATCTCCCACTAAAAACACAAGCCAATAAATCTCTACTAAAAACCCAAACACAGCAACTTAAAACAAGTAAAACATGCAGCAAAATATATTAACACATGCATAAAAACCCCCTGTCAACACCGACCCCGTCACAGTAGCTCTGTTGAAAGCCTCAGTGCCTCAATGACAGCATTAAATCACATACGACAAGTTAAACAGTCTTGCTCAGCCTGTAAAGCTGTGGTGAAGCTATGCCCAGTTGTTACTTTACCGATCCTTGAGTGGATGGGACAAAGAGTCACTTGGTGGTGTACTTGTAGGTGAGACTAAGTAGTTCAGGTGTGATAGCCGTCGCCAAAGGGTGTTGATCAGACACAGAGGAGGCAGAACTTCCTTTTACCAGTTTATTAAGAGGCTTATTAAGAGGCTGTGCAAGATCCACAGAAACAATCAGGTTACACCTTAAATGTAATGTGCAGTATGTAATGTAACATTACATACTGCAACTGACCATGGAAATAAGACAGCAAATTCAAGGTAAATAATGGTCTGCATATAATCTATTAAGGCAAAGACTAACAGAGACAATATTAATAAACAATGAATAAACTGGCCTTCAACATTCAATGTCAGTCTCTTTCATTGCATATATTACATATTTTAACTGGAAAGAAATGCCTTTATGGTCATATGCACTACTGGTGGCACACTCTAAGGTTGGAAAGTTTCTCACTCAAAGTTACATGTTAATAACACAAAATAGCACTAAACTGGATGTACGAGCTGTCGCCAAAATAACGCTAAAGAATATGCATCAATTATCTGCACTCAGTAAACATCAAAGTATTATTATTACTCTATCCTGCTTCCAGACATACAGTTATGGAATAATTATGCCAGAAATAGCTGATTTAACCAGAATTATAGTGTACAGGAATGAGGTAAATGCCAGAAACCTTTATATTTTAGCATTTCTTGGTGATATGGGTTAACTGTGAAACATAACTAAACACAAGTTTATCAAACAGGCTGTAACTACCTTAACAACCTGCCTTTAAATGTAGCAAAATATTACACATTAAACTCAAAGGCAGGTAAACTTGCACTTACTTTTTTACATTCACGCACACAGGAAGTCTAAGGAGAATTGACTGCTTAACAACTGGTAATCTCAAACTACTAAATTACTCTTTGCTTTCCCGGGGCTCTTTTCATCTGCTCATCTGCTGCAGAACTAGTCAGCTCTGATTGGCTGCTGCCACTCAACGAGCAGCTGAGGGGAGGGGGAGGGAGGGGCTGATATGCTCATGCACATTGCATGATCTCAAGTCCGCTCTCACCTCAGAGTCTCTTGAACAGTACTGCTTTGTTAGCCGGCAGAAGAAGAGTGGGAAGAGCTGTGGTTCCAGCTGCAGTCTTTGCTGTGTCCTTGTTCCAAAGGTTCTGATCTGAGGAAGCCAGTTGCTCGGGGTCCTTGCAGAGTTAGACGCTGGGTACTAACTCACTTAGTTCGGTGTTGCTGGAAAACTAGTTGCAAACCTTGTGCTTGCACCTCTAACTTTCTGGTTCAGGTTAGAGAGTCTGTGATCAATTGCCCCACCTCTGATGGTTCAGGGCAAGGAGCAAGGGTCTGAGCCTCTGGGCTGGTCCAGGCCCAGCTGGAAAGAGGTGTGAGCTGCTCCACAGTTTCCGAGTAAGAGAGCAGGACTGTCTGAAGGGAGCAGACCTTCTATAGATGCCTGTGACATCACAGAGACATTCTGGAGATGGGTGTCAAATAGCTTTCTTTGGTTTGAGAACAAAGAGCATGCAGAGAAGGAAGCCTTTAAATGTCCAGTTTAGATTTTACCAAATGATCTCTGTGGTCCTGTGAATCCCAACAGGACCAACAAATCAATCAATCAATCAATCAATCAATCAACTTCAGGGCTATCTTACTTAAAGCCCTAAAGGCAAACTTCTCCCTACAGCCATGAAATAGGAATCAACAGCAAAATTATTAACAAAAGTACAAAATTTGGGTCAGAGCAGCTAATTTTGCTGTGTTGCTGCAAGAGGTTAGCAGAGTAAAGGTGCGTTCACACCAAACGCGAATTCGCCAATTCGCCCGTCAATATTACATACAAAGTCAATGCAAAGACGCGATTAGACGCGAATTCGCGCCCGGGCGGCGCGATGGACGCGGTGCGATAGACGCGAAATTCGCATCCAACGCCTCATCGCTCGAGTTGAAAATATTGAACTTTTGAGGTTAGCGTGACTCAGAGCCGCGAAAGCCAATCAGCGTTGAGATTCTCCCGATGTCATGGTTGACATCCAGTTGTTGACACAACAATAAACTGCTACTCACCGGAGACAGATGGACAGACACTCCGCAGCTGAAATGGAGCGCCTGTAGTTGGTGTCCTGCCGGGAGATCCTGGCACCAGCCCTCGCCAACAGGTCCTCAAACTGGTCCCCAGTCAGCCCGAAGTACCGCTGAAAGCGGCTATCATCCAGACGGAGTTCCTGGTGGTGAAACTCACCGAGTTGGATGTGCTTCTGCAGGATCGGGTGAACCCAAAAACGACGGCGTTTGGCCCTCCGACGCATTTGGGACTTCAAGAGCAGGTACAAAGCAGCGCTGGTGGTTATCTCAGCCATGGTCGTCAGTGGCTACCCAGAGCTATATGATACTACGTGTCTACTCTACAGACCGCAACAAAAAGGAGCAGGCTTGGGTGAAAGACGCCGAGGAGACTGGTCTACTTGGTAAGTTCTGTAAATATGTGTCTTTAATTAGTTTACAGAATGGTTGTACTATAAACGTTAGCACTAGCTTAGCTCCAGTTAGCACAGCCACCGGCTTCCCCGCTACTCGCGCGAATGACGCGAATTAACTAAATGGTCAGGCGTCGAAACTCGGGCGTTACGGGCGGCGCGTTACTCGCGTAATGCGCGAGTAATTCACTTGATTCGCATTTGTTGTGAACGCACAGTAAGATGCCCAACCACGCAACTACGTCAGGTTTTTCTCATAACCGCATTCTTTACATACGGCATGTGCCATCACATTATATGACACGATGTTTTGTTTAATCTCTGCTTTAATTAGGTACTGACTGTAATCATCTCTGCTCTGAAAGGCTGGAGGACAGTTTAGACCTCATAACCCTGACCATCAGGGGACCTTTATACACCTACTGTACGGGACTCACCAAAAATACATCCTACATTATAGGAGATTGTATGCACCATTTCCACCCTAGGATTTTCTGAGGATCTAGCCTTTCATCTTTAATGACACCTACCTATATGGCAGTGTGGCTGAATATGGCTTGCCATTACGTCACAGCCAAGAAGCTCATCAGCCTCAGTTAGATCTCAGAACTAACTGTCTAAAATACTGTCTCACTGTCTGCTGGAATTCATGAACTGAATCACCTGCTGGAGTAAATGCAGCCACGTCCACCTCTTGTTTTGTGGACTGACTGCTTGATTGAGCAATAAAATGAATGAACACTGAATACCAGAAAAATACAAATTCCATTGTAGGCCAGTGTAGGCCACATTACAGACCTGTTGCTCCAACCTCTCAGTCACCATTAGAGGCCAGCTAAACAAATAAAATCATTTAAGGCCCTGTTACTTTGGTTCAATGACCACAGATGCATTGGACAACTTGCAACTTAACTAGAACTAGTGGGGTTTTAATAAATGACTCTGTCTGTCTGCAGTGGAGGGGATGAAGGTGGTGGAGATTGAGAAATGTCGCAATGACATTAAGAAGCTCTGTGAGGAGATGGCATCCAGAAACAACAGGTGACAGCCACAACAGAAGCAGGAGAGATCTGCTTTAGTATTTTATTACTGTAAATAAGAATATATGCAGAGCAGTTAGTATTGCATAAGTATCATTATTAGTGCAGTTATAGCAAAAAAATGTATTTATCACTGTAGTAATGGTAGTTATTATTTTAACACTGAAACAACAAGGCCTAGTTGATAAATTAATTAGTCACTCATCAGAAAATTAATCACACACTATTTTGATATTCAGTTGATTGTTAAAATCAGTTAAGAGCAACAGCCCAAACTGTGGGAGCCCAAAGTGTTCAATATAAAATAAATAAAAATATATAAAAATGAACAAAACATTTCTGAAATTATCTGAAGAAATTATTAAAATTGAGCTTAGTATTGTGAAATGTTATTTGCATTTTCAAAATAACTGAATTTCATTGGATAACATTTTTCTTTCAGTACAGATATTTAGGGGCCTCTTGTTTTCCTGCTCGTACTTTCTTCTTCTTCTTCTTCTTCTTCTTCTTCTTCTTCTTCTTCTTCGTCTTCGTCTGCTTCTTCTGAGGAAATCCTACTTCCCATGTGTGAAAAATCACCAAACTTTGCACAAAGGTCCAGTCCTATGCTAGATTTGTTCAGCTGCAAATACAAGTCAATGGTCCTGATGGTGTGTAGTGCCACCATCTAAAGTTCAAAACCTTATTCAAAATGTAGCCCCAATGCTGAAGAAACTTTTGTACATTTAAACCTATTGCAAACTATGAAGTCCATCACTCTGTTTTTTTCAAAAACAGTTTAAAAAAAAAAAAACTGTAAAACTTCTTAAACCTATCTCCTCTCTTTTTAAACCTAACTCCTCTCACAATTTTTGCTCAATTGACACCAAACTTCCACAGATTTTTGATTGATCAAAAATTGAGCCTAGAGTGCATCAAGATGTACTGTAGTGTACAGTACTGTAAACATATACTTGCAAATTCTTGCAAAATAAGTTTTCAATGTTCATGAAAAAAAATTAACAACATTCTGGAATCATGGTAGATGATGTTTGGCAAATATCAGATTTTTATATCAAAAACTGAATTTTTCACAGCATTTTGAATTCTGTCCTCATGTGAACCATTGCTGTCAAAGAGCACACACATCAGTTTTTCACTTGTTTTATTAAAAACAAATCAACAGCATCTCCATGCTGTCTATATGCAAGATGTGTATTTTCAGATTTTTGTCTTGAATTTATGACAGCAGTTTAAAATCTGCCTTGACCGCTGCTGTCATCCTGTTGGCTGGCTAAGCCATTTTTTGAAGCCACAGGCGAGTTGTCACTTGCCAATTAGCTCAGTCAGATAGAAGATGCTCCTTGGTGTCATAGGTTGTGAGTTAAGGCCTCAACTGATGCAAAATGTACATTGTAATTGCAACTTTCTTATTGTCTTCCTATTCTGTCTAAATTTGTCTAAAATTGCCTAAAATTGCCCAGCCCCAACCATTGCTGCGCAGCAGCTATAATTGTATTTGTTGTCCCGGTGACACTTTTATTTCATGTCAAGTTTTATTTCATAATGTGACTTTACATAGTGTAATATTTTATTTCATACCCTGACTGTCAACAGTGATCATCTCACTTTTCAGCCAATCACATGCCACTCTTTCTTAAAAGAGCAAGCTTAACAGCTAAGAGTTTGGACACAAACTCTTTACAACACTCCCTTCCGACAGGACGCTCTGGCCCATCACATATTCTCTGTACTGTGAACTTTTGCAGGTCCCCTGATCAATATTGCTTAAGATACTGCACACTACTGCTGAAAATCTTTAATTCTAAAACATTTGTACAGTATTTTGTTGTAATTTTTCCACTCTATTTTAATGTTCTTCTGCAGTTACTTGCCATTATCTTCATTTCCTCTAAATATGTTTATTGAATATATGAAACACCAAAGAAAATTCTTTCTAAATAAAATCCTACTTGTCAGACAAACTTATTCTTTTGAACAGGAACTTACTGGTAAATGTGGTAGCAGTTGTTGAGCTTGCTTGCTTGAGAGAGGAAGGGCACTTGATTGGCAGAAAAATAAGAAATGACAGCACCACTGTCATGAAAAGCAACATTATGAAACAAAAAGTGTAATGAAATAAAAGTGTCACTGGGAAAATGCCATGATAAAATACAAACTTTTGAAAAAGGGCCGTTTGAAATCAGATTTTCTGTTATGAAATTTAAAAAATACATTAATTAGATAAAAATTTGATTGTAGGCCAGTGTAGGCCACAGTACCGTCCTGAATTTGATTAAAAACTATGATGATATTTTTTTCTAATCATAATATTAATGTGTCATCTTTTTATTTTACACAATTCATATGATGATTTATATTTATTTTAAACATCTTTTGTATTCATGATTGAACACTTTGGGGTCCATACTTCTCAAAGTGTGCGTTGAAGATTTGATTAATCGAAACAAGAATCTAGAGATCATCTGGTAAGGAAAATTATCAATGGTTAAAGCCTTAATCAGTGTCACTGGTAGTTCTAGCATTAGATGCAAAGAGTAAAATAACTAGTTGTAGTGGTAGTAAGTAGCAGTATAAGTAATTGATAAAGTAAGACTGGTGAGGGTTTGCTGATAAAAGTTTTACACTGTAGACTGAGATTGTTTCACTGACTGGTCAATGAATATTATTGAATTTCATATTTTGTATTATTATTCTTAGTAGAATTGGTACTTGTATTATTTCTTTGTAGCTTCAAACTGTTTATTTTTTTTCCAGTAATTTTGTGGAGGACAATAAGAAGCTGACTCCTCATAGAGATGACTCGAAGGTAGGTTTTCCTAGAAAGTCTCTGTCACAGGGATCACTACACTGTGTGTTCTGTTAGCCTGGTGAGTCTGCTGATGACAGGTGTGTCAGAAACACCATGCTGTTTAGATGTGAATGTTGTGAAAATGTAACTAGTCATCAGGTTTAGTCCTTGTCTATTCCCAGAAATCACTGCAGTACAATAGGTCACTGTGAGATAATAATCATCTCATCTCTACTCTCAGAGAACACAGCAGTGAATCCATAGGTTGTTTGTACAAAGGCACAAATTGTATTTTACAAAAACATTCTAGCTAGTTGCTGCTAGTCATATTTGTTGCACATTTTGTAACTGAACAGAAAGAAACATTTTTAAACACTTTCTTTTTGTGGTGAGATACAGCAGTCCAGCAAGAATTTAGGAAAATAAAGTAAAGTAGTAGGGATGACATGACCCAACAAGCAATAGTCATGATTTAAACGTATTGGCTATATTTAGTATTAGATTTGTAACCCAAATCTAGCCAATTTAATTTTGAAATTGATTAAATGTAATTTTTGCCACTGCAGATGGCGTGCGGTATGATATTCAATCACGTATGGAGAGTCAACAGTAATTAAAATGTGTTTATCTCCATTTTTTGGACATGGTCTCTACATAGCCGTATAATTGATGACGTCTACACTTTGGCTATGGTTAGACGTCTACCAAATTTTCACTGACAGCCCAAATTTAGCCGTGATTTAGCCTAGACATCAGGTCTTCATGTAGACAGCGATTAGACGTTTTCTAAACCAAAAAATGCTTGCTGGGGAGGTTCTATGCATGAGCATTACAGTAAGTGTGTGTAGTGGTGTGTAGATGTGTGTGCCTGTGGCAGGTGGAGGCAGACAGGGTTAACTGCAAGCTCTGTTGCCTCCAGTACATGCTGTCACAACAGACACCCTCAAAAAACCTGCCTTTGATGTCTGGCTGTGGGAGGCCAAAGAGGTAAGACTGACCAGCTGGCTTAAACCCATCTCACCTGCAATTCTCTTCTCTCTTCTCTCTTCTCCTTTCCATGTGCCCCTGTCTCCCTGTCTGTCCTGTGGCCCTTTGTGCGTGTTTACCCTCTGTGTGTGTGTGTGTGTGTGTGTGTGTGTGTGTGTGTGTGTGTGTAGTACCATCTGTCTAAGGAGACAGTAGAAGCTCTTAGATTGCCTACATTCGATGCTTGGCAGTGGGAGCCGAATGAGGTGAGACTCATGCCCTGATTATCCACTGATTCATTTTCCATCAAGCACAGGTTTAATTTCTGTTAATTATAACTGATTAAGTAACTGGTGAAGAAATTGCAAATTAACTGTGATTTAATATGCTATTTATGATTTCCTAAGTGTTCAGTTTTATATTGTCATTAATGATCAAAGGTCTGTGTTCAAACTAGAAGAGAAAATGATGTGTTTTGAAGTGTCAGCTGTCTGATGTGACCATACACTGACACAACAGAAACTGGACATACAGACCAACCTTTCTAATTGCAGAGATTTTGGCTTATCAGACACATAAGGGTAATGTTAAAGTCGTGCCCACAATGCAGCACCACCACTGACAGTTTGGTCGATGAGTTCGGTTATGAGAGCTGTCAAGAAAGCGATCTTCTAAATATGATGTTCAGTTGCAGTCTTGATAGTCCTGATTATCAGGTAGTTGCTGGTGAACTCTTTGTGACGCCAAAGAATATAAAAAACACAGAAGATTCAGTGCTGCATCATCTCCTGTCAGTCAAAACAGTTTTCCCATGTGGCTCCGTGTAGTACTGATGACATCACCAAAATCTCCAAATAAATTAGTTCTCTCAGTTCACATTTCCTCATGTTTATAGCTTTTGGTTAATATGTAATAAGGCAAAGAGAACATGAAATAGATCAAAACTGTATGACGATGAAATGGTGATTCAGTAAAACATTAAGCTTACTTGCGGTACAGTATCTCTACACAATGTAAATGATTGATTTCTGGATCTGGATTATTAGAGGATAATTTACAAATGAAAAATCAACAGATGCACATAAAATAAATGTAAAATTGTGATATGTATCTCATCTGTACTATATAATGAATATAGGCTTCTTGTTTATGTGCAGATAATTTAAGGGGCAGTTGTGTCATTGCGCTTAATGATTGTAGGATAGAACATCACATTAAATGTGCAAATATAAACTCAAGTGTGAAACATGCACAATGTAAATGCTCTGGAAGTGAAAGATCTAAATGAAATGCAGTCATTATAAATCCCATTTGTTGCACCTGTGTTTGACAAGTGGAAATGTCTGCTATGAAAAAGATGTCAATAAAGAGAGAGAAAACTGACTTACTACAAGAAAATGGGAGAGATGATGGATTTGCTGTATCTGGTATGGATTCACCAGCTTCTATGCTACTTAGGGACTGTTCTTTATTTATCGGAGAAGCAGTGTGGCTGCAGTGTGACTTTATTTTTGTTTGTTTATTTTGTCTCTCCCTGAAGCTAGAAATGTTTTTCCTTTACCTCCCTGAGTAATTTGAGGAAAATGCATGACCCTCCCTCAACCATGAATTATTTATGAGATTTTTAAAACTTACCCTTTGATGTTTGAAAATTAAAAGTTGAAGATGAAATCTTGGAATTGAAAAAAACCATGGAAAGGTTAGTATTTGGCCAAATTTTCAATGAGACATAGAATAAAATGATTTTGATGATATATCACCATTTTAAGTTCAGATTTGGTTGTGTTCAAGAATCGTTGGATATTTGAAAATCCAGTTATATTTTCTGTTTTTACAGTTTTTGATGATGATAAATGGTGCAATTTTGGTCATTTTTAAAGACAACATGTTTGAATGCACGTTGTTGTTGTTGTTGTTGTTGTTGCATCCAATGAATACAAAATACAACCATTTAGAGTTTTATATCCATTCCCCAAAATTAAAAAAAAAAAAAAAAAAATACAACACGAGTCCGTCCTTTTTTTAACTCACATTTACAACAATTCACATGTTGAAAATAAAACAGGGTTTGGTCTTTATGGTATAAGGTTCAGAGGGCAAATTCTGCTATTTTTATAAATAATATTTTATTTAGTAATAATTACAACAAAACAAGGTTATTATGCTATTCACCAAATTAAAAAAATATATATATTAAGAAAAGAAATAAGCCTCAAACATACTGCTATTTTAGATTAAGTATTTCATTCAGTATTCCATTTCCATTTTTCTTCAGCAAGCGTTTTCTTTTCTTTTTTCTCTGTGGAATTGGAAAAGCCGACGAAGCAGCTTTTAGACTGTGGAGCTACATCATTCATAGACAGCAACATATTTAGTGTTGGTTTTGCTTGTAGTTTTGCTCCTTAAGAAGGGGTGTAATAGCCCATAATCTAAACCAACATGCTCCCTTATCTTATATGCATCTTTTGATGTGCTGCTCAGTATATTGAAGAGGTCTGTCCAAATTCAAAAGAGAGAATGTTTTTACAAATCAAAAACTGCAAGGTGGTTCATTTTATCATTGCAGTAAAAAAAAAAAAAAAAGTATTTTATCATCATATCATTGATTCGTTGCATTTGTTCTTCAGATGCTGAGCTGTCTTGAACATATGTACCATGACCTGGGCTTGGTCAAAGACTTCAACCTCAACCCTATCACACTCAAGAGATGGCTGGTGAGACCTGGACCTAGTACGATTTGCAAATTCAGTTAGAAACCAACCAACACCACACCACACCACACCACAACAATACCTCTAAATACTTTACTAGCCAAAAGCTCAAAGATCTCAAGCCTCCTCTCTGTTTCTCTTTCTCTGCCTGTCTGTCATTTTCTCTTTCTTTGTCTGTCTGTCTGTCTCTCTTTCTGTCTGTCTGTCTGTCTGTCTGTCTGTCTGTCTTTCTCTGTCTGTCTCTCTTTGTCTGTCTGTCTGTCTGTCTTTCTCTCTCTGTCTGTCTGTCTGTCTGCCTGTCTGTCTGTCTCTCTCTCTAAAAAATAAAAAAGTAAAGAGAATAGTGAAAAAACAAAAACAAAATCTATCTCATAGTGAAACATGTCTTGTTGACATGTCTCTCTCTTTATTTCTCTGTCTGTCTGTCTGTCTGTCTGTCTGTCTCTGTAGCTTTGTATTCATGACAACTACAAGAATAACCCCTTCCACAACTTTCGCCACTGTTTCTGTGTCACCCAGATGATGTACAGCATGATCTGCCTCTGCAGCCTACAGGTAAGCAGCTTCTTGGAGACCTGAATGCTGTGAGACTTGAGGCTTGGTTCAATAAAGAATTGAGCTGAGACTTGAAAGCAAAGTTTCAAGTTTTGAGCAGGTAAAATTGGGGAATGATAAAAACTAACAATGACAGGCCTTGTATGGCCACTCACCTGGCACATTTTTTTTTAAAGTCCTATATGTTGGCCCCAGTTACATAAAAAAAACCTCTGTAACACAGCAATGAAAAGCTGAGATCTTAACATGGTGAAATGTCAAGACATCAAATAGTTAGCATCTTAGCATGTACACTGCTCTGAGACTGACACTTAGATTAAAGGGGGCATTCACCACCAAGTTTTCATGGCAAAGTGAATGTACTCATCATAAGGAGTCCCTCTGAGCCTGTGGAAACAGTTTGCAGAGTGTATTTAGTCCCCTAACTTCATGAAAATATAGGCTTATATTAAACCACTGGAGTAGCCCTTGATATGAAAAGTTAGACATTTTTGAAAATATGCTTATTTACTACTTGCCAAAAGTTAGATAAGAAGATTCAGCAATAACTAGTTAGCTTAGAACAGGGGCGGCCAACCAGTCAGAGACCAAGAGCCACAAAAATTACTGTGGTACTACAAAGAGCCACATCCTACACGTGTAGTTACAAACGCACTCCCTCTATCACACAAACACAAAATGACATAAAATCAAAATCCATACATTTCCAATTCTCAAAGCCAGATTTATTTATCTCACTCACAAATGAATAACCATGAATAGAGATACACACAGTCTCTCCCTCTCATACTGTCTTTCTCCACCCCCCTCCACATCCACAATCTCTCCCTCTCTCATACTCTCACACACATTCTCATTCTCTCTCATACTCTCACCACACACAGTCTCTCCCTCTCTCATACTCTCTCCACACAGTCTCTCCCTCTCTCATACTCTCTCCACACACATCCACACACATTCTCATTTTCTCTCATACTCTCTCCACACATTCTCATTTTCTCTCATACTCTCTCCACATAGTCTCTCCCTCTCTCATACTCTCGCCTCACACAAAATCACTCTCCGACTCTGCTAAAAATGTCCTTTGTTCATCTTCATACTATAGCTTAGCCACAAATTTCTTCCCTGCAATTTTTTTTTTATATTGATATTGCCACCGCGCTGTCGTCCTGCATTCCTCCCGAACTCCACGCCCTCTCACCTGCCCATGTGCACTCCTCTCTCTCTTACTCGCTCCACTTACACCTGTTACATTTCTTAAAGGGCTATAGCACTCATAACAATGAATAGATTTTTTTATGAAGGATGGAAGAGCCGTGCGCCGATGGTTTTAATTAATGGATCGAAGAGCAGCACACTCATATGCAAAGAGCCGCACCACCCCCAACCACCATGAGAATAAATATATTTCCCAAAATTTTATGATTCTTTTAGTAGCTCTGCCTGTCAGTTGGAATAATCAGACTGGAGAGCTGTAAAAAAAAAAAAAAAAATTAAATACAAAAAAGCCAGGTAAGACCATCCTGATGACGTGAGCTCAACATTCTATTTTACTCTCTGTATCAGTCTGGACTCAGTGCCCGCCCTCTCAGTGGGTGGGAGTACTCACCTTGACAGACAAACTTCTTTAGCCAGTTAGCCGAACAAAACATCGGGAACATCTGCATCATCAACAATGGAGCCAGTTGATAAATTAAACTTTTGCCAAATCCAGTCAGAAGAATGGCAAAAATGTATTTACCTCTAAGAAACTCCAAGAGTACATATTCTTCTTGTTGTTTAATTGTTGTTCTTGACTCTATTTCTGCAATCACTTCAGTTATAGCTGTGTTTTCTCTACTAACGTTTGATTTAGTGTTTCAGGAGCTGCCATTACTGTTCTTCAAGCTGCAGCCTGCATTTTACATCATCAGCTACAATTTAGTCCCTGATTGGCTGCTACAATGTGGATTCCTCACTGGCCCACATTGAATTTTACTGTAATTTCTGAAAAGTGTTTGGGGTGGCAGCAAGTCTAGACTGATACAGAGAGTGAAATAGAATGTTGAGCTCATATCATCAGGATGATCTTACCAGGCTAAAGTAATCGCATCCTGAGCATAGAATGAAGACAAGCTTCCCCTGTGTGTGTTGTAACTCAAGATTCACTGCGGTTTGTTCTGGTAGGCATTCTGACTACCCAACCATGTTAATGCATTGCACTGGCTAGCTAATCCTCACCACTCTGCACTGTGCTTATACAGAGGTTACAGCCAGTTACTGCTGATATATCAGAAGTGTAAAACCCACCCTCTAGTTCTCCCCAGGTTAACACTGTTACCTCTGTAGCACTGTTGCCATTGTTAGAACTGTTGTTTGCTGCTTTTTTAGCTGCTAGGCACTGGCTCAGCCACCTCCATGTTGAGAACTGTGTGAAAACAATCCTGGCTCAGACTCATAAATATGCTCTGAATGGTTTACACAGCTCCTTTAAATAGTAATAAAATATAAACCCACCATGGCCTTTTATACTGACACTCCTTGTGGTCTTTGATGCAGTACTAAGCAATACTGTTATCTTTGGTAAAATAAATTAATTTGATAAGTTACTTTTAAGTAAATTTAAATGAGATGTTTTGTTCTTATAAGCTTTCTGCTGATGCACTGTGTAAATACAGTAAAGTAATGGTGTTCCCTGTTGGGATGATATTTTCATTTCTGCTGACCAGAATGTTCACAGAGATTTCTAGAGCGGATATAGTGGGATTTGGCGTTTGACTGCCACTGCAGTGCTCATGCTTCTTCAAGATCCTGCTCTCTGAATTTTACACTTTATGTTTTAAGTAGGGGTCACCGATATGGATTTGTTATGGCCAATGCCGATACCAGTGTTTTGCCATCGGCCTCAGCCGATGACCAATACGTACTGCAGATTTTTTTGAGCCTATATTTGGGCCTGATATTGTTTTTTTCTTCCTCTATTTGCATGATAGAAATGTCACAATAATAACAATGAGGGGTACACACGTGTTAATTTTAGAAAAAAATAACAAAAACTTTATTTAACAAACACACAACACACACGTCTCTCTTTAAAAAAGAAATATATATATGTATATATATATATATATATATATATACACACACACATTTCAGAGTGACCTTTTATTGTGGCCAGCCTAAGGCACACCTGTGTAATATTCATGCTGTCTAAACAGCATCTTGATATGCCACACCTGTGAGGTGGGATGGATTATCTCGGCAAAGGAGAAGTGCTCACTAACACAGATTTAGACAGATTTGTGAACAATATTTGTGAGAAATGGTCTTTTGTGTATATAGAAAAAGTTTTAGATCTTTGAGTTCAGTTATGAAAAACGGGAGCAAAAGTGTTAAGTTTATATTTTTGTTCAGTGTATATACATATATATATATATATATACACATACATGTTTTAGGGATGTAATGATATGGAAAATTTGGTATCTCGATTATAGTGACCAAATTATCACGGTAAACAATAATACCGCAATATGCTGTAAAATGTTCAAAAAATAGATACATTGAAATAATTTCACTAAATCTTGTAACTTCCTTATCATACTAAAATGTTAACAGCCAACATCTTATATTAAAATGAAACTTTCACATTAACGGGCCAAGGGATTGGCACAGCAACAGAAAGATTCATTTCAAATGAACAAAATATGTAAACAAATTACAATCAATCAATCAATCAATCAATCAATTTTATTTATAAAGCCCAACATCACAATTTGCCTCACAGGGCTTTACAGCATAGAACATCCCTCTGTCCTTTGGACCCTCACAGCGGATAAGGAAAAACTCCCCCAAAAATACCCTTTAACAGGGAAAAAAACAGTAGAAACCTCAGGAAGAGCAACTGAGGAGGGATCCCTCTTCCGGGACGGACAGACGTGCAATAGATGTCTTACAGAACAGATCAACACAATAAATTAACAGTAATCCGTATGACACAATGAGACAGAAAGAGAGAGAGACACAGGAAGATGCAGGACAGGCGGTAATGACAGTAGCTTACAACAACATTAATAACGGACAAACTGCATTGCTAAACTCCTATCCTTAACACCTTCTGAATTCACCTGTCTTCGTTTCCCTTCGATTCCTGCAGCTAAACATTTCAACACCTGGTTATGTCACCATGTATATCGGCCTTTTGACAAGCTAACTTTACAGCCTGAGAAAATATGCTTTAAGGTTGTGGTATGTGAACACAATGGGCATGATGGGTCCTCATTTACCCACAGTTTTAGGTTGGGGGGTTGGTAACACATCATATGTAGCCCCTACCAGGAATCTAATACGATTCTCCTCCATACTCCACAGGTCCCTCCAACTAAGCTTCCTCTTCTCTACACTTTCCCAATTCAACCACTGTCCCTGTTTAGCCTGGGCCACTACCTTTGCATCCCTTACTATCTCCTCCGGTCTGCATATCTGTTCCACAACCAGCTTTTGTTTATCTTTGAGACCTGCTTTATTCCATACCGGTTAGCCTGAACCAAGCCCCAGGCCTCCCCGGCCAAACTGAACATTACCTACAATCTCTGCATGCCTAAGAGCTGCCTCTGCCTCCTGAACTGCCGATCTTGGGTTCCACTTTCTCCCTTTGGTATATTCACAATGCAGGGTTTACATAGGGTCACACTGCCACCTACTGGCATGATATATTTATGCAGACACACACATATATATCACATATCCCTCTTTTTTAAGAATAATTCCTCTCATGAAAATGCGAACATATAGTGAACGTTTAGCTGCGTCAACACTTCAATAGTAACCAACCTTGCATAGTAGGTAAGTACGAAATAAAAATAAACCAAAATTAGCTTCTGAATATCTCAGTATTCCCTGTAATGTGTAAACAGTATCACATGAATCTTGGGAAATAATTATCAGAATGACACCAAATTTGAACTGAATGTTCACAGACAGTTTCTGCACACGATGCAGGAAAGATTTCATCAGTACCTTGCTCCTTTTAAAAAATATATACACCTAAACACGTGAATTATAGGTGGACATGGAATAAGGAATAAAAAATCCAAAAGGCATGTATATATGTGTTTGACATTATTAATGTAAATAAGCCAGTCACCCCAAAATTGCATTTATATGTGCCAAAGAATGTCATCTTATCACAAAAGTAGATTATTAGATTATTCACTTCACCATCTGATGTCACCAGCCCCTGACAGGTAACTAGTGCAGCCAGAACTTCACACAGACAAATGGGGCCCTTTTAGTCCAGGGGCTAAAGGAATCATTTTCACAACTTGGTAGGCCCCTATCACGCATGGGGACCAAACAGTTTTGGCATTTTTATCTCTCTACAGGTCTCTAGTTTATATTTTGGTATGATAGCCCTGCCTATCTAGTAGCTTAATTATAGTTATCATTCTGTAAACAAACTTACACCAGTGTAGGCAAAACACTACAAATAGGGTGAAAAATTAAATAATAGATATCCCCATGAGACTTGCCCAGTTGATCACTCATATTAAGACAAGTATTTTTTGTATTACAAATTTTCTGAAATATTTTATTTAAATATGCACCAATTTTGTTAACGAAGACAATCACGAGGAGGGGAAATTGATTACACAGTTACTGTGCTAACACTCAGTGTTACTGTAGCCTACAGTAGGCCTACTAGCACTCAGAGCTGCCCAGTTGCTATTTGACCCATAACTAGGAGGCAAAGAGAGTGCTACCACTTACCTAAGGCGGACTCCCAGGCTTGCAGAGGGAAGGAGGTGCATTATTTGTCCATTGTAGGCTGTCCTAAAATAGGGGGAGCCACCTGCTGCCCTCGTCCTTGATCAGTACTTCCTAAGAAGTCAGTCAAGTCAGTCGGATGAAGGATATCAGTAACACTGCCACTGAGGAGGAGGAGGGGGGGGGGGGGGGGGGGGGGGGTAAGAGAGGATGCAGGTGACACTGAGGTCAGTATGCCAGTCAGAGAGAGAACCATGGAGCAAAAGGGTTTGAGTTAGATGGCCTAGGGCAAATGACAGTAAAGAACAGGAGATAGGTAAGAGAGATTTGTCAGTAATCTTAAGCAGGCTTAGAGGAAAAGGTTAGAAAAGATGGGAGATATAATTTACTCATATGGTGCAGAGAGGTTTTGGGTGCATGAGAGAAAGAGGAGTGAGAGGGTACAGTCAGGTAAGTCTAGGCGGCAGAGAGAAATAGAGAAGTTAGTTAAGGAAAGGAGACAGTTAAGAAAGCAGTGGAAAAAGGCTACAGGGAGGGAATTAATGTGTTGCAAGAGGAGTTGAGAAGCAGGCTAGCAGTTCTTAGAAGGGCAGAGCATCTCAGGAAAAAGAGGAGGAAGAAGGAACATGTAAGGACAGGTTTTTTCAGGGACCCTTTTAAGTTTGTTAAAGTATTGTTTAGTCAGGAAAAGGGGGGGCAGCTTAAAGCAGAAAGGTTAGAGGTTGAAGAATATTTGAGAAACACATATTTAGATTTAGAGAGGAATAGGATAGTAGGTTTTCCACCAGATATCCCTCCATTAGGAGTTATAGAGCATGAGATAGATGTTGGTTTATAAAAGTGCACCTGATATCCTTAAATTTTTGTGGAAACAGCTAAGAATAGTTTCTCCCAAGAGCATGGTGTAGGGCAGGGGGTGTCCTCATTCCTAAGGAGAAGGAGTCTGTGGGCCTTAGCCAATTGCGGATTATTTCTCTCTTGAATGTGGAGGGGAAGATTTTCTTTAGTGTAGTAGCGGAGAGATTAGCTAGCTACGTAGAAAGGAATAGCTTAATAGATACTTTGGTGCAGAAGGCAGGAATACTAGGTTTTGCAGGGTGTTTAGAGCATACTAGCATGATCTGGCACCAGATTCAGGCAGCGAAGATTAAGAAAAGGGACCTACATGTAATATTTTTAGGGCAAGATGGCTGCCATGGCGTGAGTGTGTGTTACAAGCTGCAGTCTGCTGGCTCAACTATTTGTCTATTGAGGCTTCTGTAATATATTTTTCCACTCCAAACACTTTTTGTGTTAATGTACTACTTGCGGTGAATTAAGAAAAGTAAACTAAAGCAGCCTTTAACACCTAACCAACAAGTTATTTGACCCTTCTCTTTGTGTGAGCGGAAAGCCTGCTGGCCTTACAATGGGTGACGAGCCAATTACTCTCCAAAGCATCTTGGATAAGATGCAGCAAATGCAGCTCGACATGATTTCACACATGGATACTAAAATCGATCCACTTGGAGCCAGATTGACCAAAATTGATAACTCACTTCATATGCTTGGAGAGCAGGTCATTGAGATTGAGCAGAGAGTAAGCTCAAATGAGGATGACATATCAGACCTGGTCAAGCGCGTAAAAGTGCTGGAAAAGGAGAACACTGACTTGAAATCACGGGCTAAGGACGCTGAGAACCGCAGCAGGCGCTCCAACCTCCGCTTCATCGGCATTCCTGAGAGGGCCGAGGCTGATGACATCCTTAGCTTCATGAGACGCCTGGTCCCACAGCTTCTAGGTGAAGCGAATTTCTCCACTTCTCCTGTGATCGAGCGCTGTCATCGTACCGGTGTCAAGGACAACTCCAGAGCCATGGGTCCCAGGCCGATCTTGGTTAAGTTCCACTACTTCCAGGACAAGCTAAAAATAATGAAACTATCCAGGGAGAAGACTGAGCCCCTTCAGTACGAAGGAGCCCGAGTTTATATCTACCCGGACTTCTCTGCTGGTCTGGTCCAGAGACGCCGGGGGTTTGATGAGGCTAAGAAGAAGCTACGCGACCGGGGCATAAAATACGCCTTGATCTTTCCCTGCACGCTGAGAGTTATCCACGATGGTAAGAAACATTTCTTTCACACTCGTGATGAAGCTGAGAGATTCCTTGGTGGGCTTTCCTCCATTGACTCCTCCATTGACTCTGAAATGACTGCCTAACGTTAATGAACAGTGGCCAGTGCTAACGTTAGCACAATGCTCTGCCTGCCGATGAACTCTAATGTTTATTTTCCTTTTCGTAATTATTTTATCGCCGGGCTGGCGCTGAGTCTTTTGTTTGTTTATTTTCCATACTGTCGATGGCATAGGCATTGCAGTGGTGGCTGCTGCTTTACTTTGTTTCGTATTTGCAACTCTGTAGCTGAACGTTGTTTGGATGGCTGCGGCTTTACTTCTGTTTGCCGTAAATGGTGTCACAATTGCCGTATAACGGCGTAACACTATAAGATGTGACGTTCAAGGCAGGTTGTTAAACTGGAAAAGGACAGACTAGAGCCGGTGTATTCTTTGATTGTCGAAATTATTAAATTATGAAGCATTTGAAGTCTATTTAATTTTATTTTATTTTTATTATTATTTCTATCTTTGTGTGTCATCAAATGACCCCATAGAAGCCCATTACATCACATTATATACTGTTTCATTACTTTAGCATTAATAGACCTGGACCTTGTACTATTTTGTCATGCTCGAATAGTAATACAATACTTTCTTAAACTGACCAGGACCTCTGTTATTTCTTTTTCTTAAGCATGAGCTACGCAGACTGAGCTGTATGTTTGGTGCAGCCTGATTTTTTCGATTGTTGTTTTTTTTTTTTTTTTTTCTTTCTTTCTTTGTTTATTGTTTTTTATCTTTTCTCTGTCCTGTCCTGTCTTGTTGTGTGTATGTGTATGTGTGTGTGTGTGTGTGTGTGTGTGTGTGTGTGTGTGCGTGTGCGTGCGTGTGTATGTGTGTGTGCGTGCTACATGCCATGGCTCTCCTGCCTTCCTTTCTCATACTCTTCCTCTGCCTCACTCTACCCAGTATCCATTTACTTACCTTTGATTCATAATTGAACCATTGAAAGGACTGAAAATTATACACCTGAATATAAGGAGCCTTCTCCCTAAAATTGATCTGATCAGAGTCTGGGTCACTCAGTACAAACCTGATATACTTACCTTCTCTGAAACATGGCTGCATAGCAAAATTAATGATAATGAAATTGAACTAGATAATTATATGCTATACAGAGCAGATAGGGGCACTAGAGGAGGAGGTGTGGCTATTTATGTCTCCTTGCGCTTTATCTCTGAAACTGTTACACCAAAAGTACTCCCGTCTTTCTTTGAATGTCTCTTTATTGAGTTAAAACTCCATGAAAATAAACGTCTTATTATTGGTAGTGTTTACAGACCTCCACCTGTCCACCCTGATTCAACCAAATATATTTTATCCACCCTCACCTCATTTGAACATCCGCATGAAATGATAATTCTAGGTGACTTCAATTCTAACTGGCTTGACCGCTCTTCATCTAATGATAAAAACCTACTCAAAAGTATACATTTAACTCAGCTGATCAATGAGCCCACCAGAGTCGACGCCAGATCGAAATCATTGCTAGACTGGATCCTTGTAACCCACCCTCACAGAATTATTGGATCTGGTGTTCTGTCTGACTGCTTCAGTGATCACTCAATCATCTTCTGTGTATGGAAAATAAAATCTCCTCGCCTTCCTCCAAAATGTATCAAAGTAAGACAAAGTAAGGATATTAATTTCGATAATTTCATTCATGATCTGATTGCAATAAATTGGGACAGATTTCAACTCATACCGTATATTGAAGACGCCTGGAATTATTTTTATGCCGAAATCACACAAGTTATTGATAAACATGCCCCGTGGAAAGAAACAAAAGTCAAAGGAAAACATTTACCCTGGATCAGCTCTGATCTGATCAATCTCTTCAAACAACGGGATAAAGTCTGAAAGTGCTATAGAGTAAGTAAGGATGCTACTGATTGGGAAAAATATAGATCACTAAGGAATTTATGCAAAACCAAAACACGTAATGCTAAATCAGAATTTTATAAAAAACAACTATCTGAAAATATCCATAACCCAAAACAGTTCTGGAAAAATATGAATAATGTCCTCAACAAATCTAACAAAAGCACCAGTAACCAGATTCGCTTTCATAATAACATCATTCAGGACCCATCAGCTATTTCTAACGTTTTTAACCAGCACTTTACATCTGCTGGTAGCTCCCATGTGTTTGACTCACCTTCAGCATATGCTTCCTCTACTAGCTCTTCCTGTAACAGTTCATTTTCTTTTCGTAAAATACTACCTGCTGAAGTTCAGCGCACAATTAATGAACTCAAGGATGATTGTGGACCTGGACCAGATGGCATTGAGATCAAATTTATTAAACTCGCAGTAAATATTCTCATGTATCCACTTTGTGATCTGTTCAATCTTTCACTTTCAACCTGTGCCCTCCCTTCTGCCTGGAAACGTGCCACAGTCACTCCACTCCATAAGGGAGGAGACCCACATGATATCAACAATTACCGTCCGATTTCTATTATTAACTCTATAGCAAAAATTTTTGAAAAAATAATTTTTAATCAACTATCACAATATATCACTGACTTCAATATTTTATCACCATGCCAATCTGGTTTCAGACCCAACTTTTCAACAACTACAGCTCTGTTAAAGTTCACTAATGATGTGTATACTTCCTCTGAAAACGGCAAACTTACTGGCGCAATATTCCTTGACCTAACTAAAGCATTTGATACTGTTGACCATTACTTATTACTGGATAAACTCTATTCTATTGGTGTCTCTCAAAATAGCTTACTCTGGTTCAACTCATATCTTCACAATAGACGACAGTGTGTACGTTTTAATGGAAATAATTCTGATTTTGCAATTCTCATGAAGGGAGTACCTCAAGGTTCATCCCTAGGACCACTTCTCTTTTCCATTTTCATTAATGATCTTCCAAAAATATGCTCCAATTGTCAAGTACATTTATATGCTGATGACGCCGTAATATACTCATCTAGTGTCAATAAATATAGCATTGAAAATATTTTGCAATGTGAGTTTGCCTCAGTTCAAAGGTGGTTTTCATCAAACAAATTAATTCTGAACAAAAAGAAATCATGTTGTATGTTGTTTGGTACCAGACCAGGTCTTGGTGACGCCTCAGATCTGACCATTTCTTTTACTGATGGCTCACCTCTAGCACAAGTCACCTCTTTTAAATATCTTGGCCTTTGGATTGATCCTTCGCTTTCTTTTGAATGCCACATTGAATCCATCATAAACAAACTAAGTTGTAACCTAGCCATACTCTACCGTTCCATAAACTGCTTTACCCTTCAGGTCAGAAAAAGAATTGTCACTCAGTTATTACTTCCTATTCTGGACTATGCTGACATTGTTTATCAGAACACATTTGAAACACATCTCCAACCTCTCAATGTTATTTACAATAGTTTATGCAGATTTATTTTAAGGTGCCCATATCGAACTCATCACTGTTTCATGTATGAATCTTTGAACTGGTTACCCCTCAATAAAAGAAGACATTACCACTGGCTCCAATTTATTTTTAAATGCATTCACTTTAACTGTCCGTCTTATTTAAAACAATATTTAATCCCATTCACATCACCATACCCTCTCAGACACACCCAGCAACCTTTTTTCTTTGTTCCTAAAACTAAGAAAGAATTTGGCAGACGTGCTTTCAAATTTAAAGCCCCGTCAGATTGGAACACTCTATCCAACAACATACGTTCAATCAACTCATTTCGCTTTTTTAAGAATTCTATATTTTGTCTTCTCAAAACATCATGTAACTGCTTTTAATGGTTGTGATGTAATTTACTGTGGTTGCTGATGTTACTATCTGTGGCATATTATTGCATATTACTGCTTCTGCTGTTCTGTGGACGGTGTATTAATGGTGCGATATATCATTGTGTGGGTATTATGGGCTTGTGGGAATGATGTGTGGGTGGGGTGGTAACGAAGAGCCTGTGTATGCTGTTTGTGACTGTGTTGTGTTGTATTGTATTGTATGTTTTATGTTGGACCCCCTTGAAAACGAGATGGTTCATCTCAAGGGGTTATCCATTAATAAATTTGTTTGCATTTTTAGATCTTGCAAAGGCATTTGGTTCAGTACCGCATAGCCTCATTTGGAGTGTGTTTGACTACTTGAAAGTGCCACAGGTAGTTGTTAACTTAGTGAAAGCATATTTTCAGGATATTAGCTTGTGTCTAAGTACGGCAGGTTTCACAACAGGTTGGCAGAGGCTAGAAATAGGAATCTTGGCAGGGTGTACAGTTTCTCCATTAGCATTTACTATGGCAATGGAAGTAATCATCAGGGCTTTTAAGTGGGTGGTAGGTGGGGAGAGACGGCAGAATGGGTTGCATCTTCCACCGGTTAGGGCTTACATGGATGACATGACACTGGTGACCACAACAATGCCATGTACAAAGAGGCTACTAGAGAAGGTAAATAAGAACCTCAAGTGGGCCAGCATGAAGATCAAGCCTAGTAAGTCTAGAAGCATCTCGTTACGTAGAGGGAAGTTAAGTGATAGGAAGTTTGTCATAGATGATGAGGACATCCCAACAATTAGGGAAAAGTCAGTAAAGAGCTTAGGTAGGTGGTACAATGTGGAGTTGAATGATGAGGAACAGGTGGTGAAATTTAGAAAAGATGTTGTGGAAGGATTGGATAGAATAGATAAATCAGAACTTCCAGGAAAGTTGAAGTTGCGGTGTTTGCAAGTTGGACTATATCCTAGGTTAATGTGGCCAATTTATGAAATTCCAATATTCGTTGTGGAGAGAATTGAAAGGTCAGTTATCTCCCATATTAGGAAGTGGTTGGGCGCTCCTAGGTGCTTAAGTAGTGATGCATTGTATGGAAAAGGTATACTTCAGCTGCCAGTATCTAGTTTAACAGAAGAATTTGAATGTACCAAGGTCAGGACAGAGCTCTTGTTACCTGGGAGTAAGGATCTGGTAGTTAGGAGTGTGGTTCCAAATCCAACCAAGGGGAGGAAGTGGAACCCAAGATCGGCAGTTCAGGAGGCAGAGGCAGCTCTTAGGCATGCAGAGATTGTAGGTAATGTTCAGTTTGGCGGGGGAGGCCTGGGGCTTGGCTCAGGCAAACCGGTATGGAATAAAGCAGGTCTCAAAAATAAAAGAAAGCTGGTCGTACGTAGACAGGAGGAGATATTAAGGGATGCAAAGGTTGTGGCCCAGGCTAAACAGGGACAGTGGTTGAATTGGGAAAGTGTAGAGAAGAGGAAGCTTAGTTGGAGGGACCTGTGGAGTATGGAGGAGAATCGTATTAGATTCCTGATAGGAGCTACATACGATGTGTTACCAACCCCCCAGAACCTAAAACTGTGGGTAAATGGGGACCCATCATTCCCAATGTGTTCAGGTACCGCAACCTTAAAGCGTATTTTGTCAGGCTGTAGAGTTAGCTTGTCATAAAGCCGATATACATGGTGACAGGTGTTGAAATGTTTAGCTACAGACATCAAAGGGAAACGAAGACAGGTAAATTCAGAGGGTTTTAAGAATAGGAGTTTAGCAATGCAGTTTGTCTGTGAGGGGGAGAAATACAGAAGGGATAAGTTAGTAAGGAGGCAAGGGCGTGGTCGCCTAGAAGGTGCTTGTGATTGGGAAATGCAAGTAGATTTAGGGGGAAAGCTTGTTGTTCCCCAGGAAATAGTTTGTACCAAGCAGAGGCCTGACATAGTGTTGTCGTCGGTGAGTCAACGGATAGTTTATTTCATTGAGCTGACAGTTCCTTGGGAAGACTCAGAAAAAAGCTTAGGTATGCAGACTTAGGAGCAGAAGCTGAGCAGCGAGGATGGAAAACTAGGATTTGTCCAGTGGAAGTGGGGTGTAGGGTATTCATAGCAAGATCAGCTGTCTCGCGGGGACAGAGTTTGAGGAAGACAGTGAAGGAAATGTCAGATGAAGCAGCCAGAGCTAGTCAGTGGATTTGGATGAGGAGGGATAATGTCAGTTGGGGGCCAGCAGGGGGACCTACTAAGCAGGGTACATAACTTCTTGAGATCAGATGGAGAGATCCACCAGTCAGTCCTCTCAGGAGAAAATCCAGGAAGAGGAGGGTTATTTAAGTGTGGGAGTGGCCTATTTGAATCCCTTCTGAGACCATGCTGCAAGGTGAGTGTGTTTGCTGATCCTGTGAGTTTATCTATCTCCTTTAACTTTAGCTTATATTGGAGTTATGATATGTAGCGAATGTGCTAGGAAAGGTAGTATCAGCACAGTCACTACCTGGAGCTCGCATGTACGGAGCCTGGGTTTGTTGAAGGTGGCAGTGCTGTTTGGGCTGAGAAAGCCATGTGTAAGTAAGGTAAAGGAGGTTGTGGGTTGGTGCGGGGAGCAGTGAGACCTGGCATTAGGTGAGTGTCTCTGGGACGTCAGAGATCACAGTCTAGCCTCCTGGAGGTGTCGTGGGACCAACTAGACGAAACACTGTTGAAAGGAGGTTCCCACCTGATGACGCTTTCAGTGGCCGTGGAAAGTCAGCCATATTTTAAAAAAACTGAAGACTGACAAGACCTGCCAAGACACATTCAGAGAGTTGGGAAGCTCCTTGGAGGTCTCAGGTGACCTATTTGGAAAGCTCCAGGAGGTCACATGTCAAATGTACCTGCCTTCCACAAATACAACTAAAGTTAACATGCTTTCGCTACCAGCTATTTTGAGCAAGGCGTGGAGAAATAGACTCCAGTCTGCTTCCACCTTGTGAAAATTGTCTCTACATGCATGCCTTACAAGCAAACTATCAGGCTGCTATCTCCAGGAGTCTGGAGAGCAATCCAAATGTACCAAATCCAAAGGATCATGGATGGAAGATCCATGATGGGGATCTGGCCATTGAGTGGATGCGAGGTACACCTGCACCAGAGGCTGTACTGGACCTACTATCATGCTCCTGCTCACGGACATGTAAACTTCCAGAATGGCCATGCCTGCAAAGTGGTCTGCATTGCACAGATATGTGTGAACTACAAACCTGCAGCAACCAGGCAAATGAGGTGGAATGTTTTCCGGAGCTGAATGATAGTGATGTGGATGATGAATGATGTGACAGAGTAAATGCTATACTATATAACGCCTCTAGATGACATTATCTCTGTGCTCTTCCTTATGCAATCCATCCCTCTGTTTTAAGGACTCACCAGCCACAGCTCTTCTCCACCTGATTCGAAGTCTGCCATTGTTGTCTCTCCACGCTCTCTGCTGACATTCAATTTCAGTATAGTAGCTCTATGCAGTGTTAATTAGGATGAGGGCAGCAGGTGGCTCCCCCTATTTTAGGACTGGGAAGCTCTGAGTGCTAGTAGGCCTACTGTTGGCTACAGTAACACTGAGTGTTAGCACAGTAACGGCGTAATCAATTTCCCCTCCTTGTGATTGTCTTCATTTACAAAATTGGTGCATATTTAAATAAAATATTTCAGAAAATGTGTAATACAAAAAATACTTGTCTTAATATGAGTGATCAACTGGGCAAGTTTCATGGGGATATGTATTAGTTAATTTTTTCACCCTATTTGTAGTGTTTTGCCTACACAGGCATAGGTTTGTTTACAGAGTGATAACTATAATTAAGCTACTAGATAGGCAGGGCTATCATACCAAAATATAAACTAGAGACCTGTAGAGAGATAAAAATGCCAAAACTGTTTGGTCCCCGTGGGTAATAGGGGCCTACCAAGTTGTGAAAACGATCCCTTTAGCCCCTGGACTAATAGGCCCCCATTCAATTTGTCTGTTTGAAGTTCTGGCTGCACTAGTTACCTGTCAAGGGCTGGTGACATCAGATGGTGAGGTGAGTAATCTAATAACCTACTTTTATGATAAGATGACATTCTTTGGCACATATAAATGCAGTTTTGGGGTGATTGGTTTACTTACATTAATAATGGCATCTTTGCTGCAATGTGTGCAGCAGCTGTCTGTGAACATTCAGTCCAAATTTGGTGACATTCTGATAATTATTTCCCAGAGATGGGGGACTCGAGTCACATGACTTGACTCGAGTGAGACTCGAGTCACAAATATGATGACTTGAGACTTGCTTGACTAACTCTGATAAAAGACTCCATGCTTCCATGGCTGACCTTCAATATCAGCTGTTTGTAGACAGTCCTTTAATACTCTGTTCCATCTCTCAATTTCTCCATTGCTTTGGGCATAGTAGATGGAGCTGTGGCAGTGCGAAATGTCCTGAGCTGCTAAGAAGGCCTTAAACTCAGCAGACACAAATGAAGGGCCATTGTCAGTCACAAGTTCAAGGGGGTTGCCTTCATGGCTGAAAACAGCAGACAGGAATGCAATGACAGTAGTGGACATAACATCTGAGGTAAATGCTACTTCAGGCCATTTACTGTAATAGTCCACCAATGTGATGGCGAAATGGCAGTCGGGTGGAGCAGAGTGGAATGGGCCCACATCCATGGCAAGTTTTTCCCAGGCTGCATTGGGAAGGGGCACCAGTTGAAGTGGGGCAGCTCTGGTTATGGCGGTACTGTCATGCTGGGAGCAGGTGGTGCATGACTCAGTCTCTGTTTAGTCCTCACCATACCTTGGTGAGTGTCATGGGCAAGCTGTATAAGTTGTGGCTGAAGAGCGACTTGGTGAGTACCTCTAACCAAAACCTCATCAAGTTCAGCCAGCTCAGTCTGTACAAGGTAGAAGGGCAGGATCAAGGCCTTTAGCTGTATGGGGCCAACCATTTCTCAGATAAGAAATAACCTGCTGCAGCACTGGGCAATCTTGGTAGGCAGTATGTAGCTGCTCTGTAGTAACAGCTTGAAGGTCCACAGACACCATTGCTATCATATCCTCATCCAGCTCTTGTGGGTCAGAAGACGGCAGGGGCATGCGTGACATACAGTCTGCTATGACGTTATCACAACCTGGCTTGTGTTCCACAGTATAGTTAAAACATATGAGGCGAGCAGGCCATCTTAAAATCTTCATACCTGCTCTTCCGAAGCCTTTGGTGGACAGCAGGGCTGTAAGTGGGCTATGGTCTATGCGCAGGGTGAAGTGTCACAGGTACGTGCGCCAACACTCAGCTGCCCACACACAAGCAAGAGCCTCTTTCTCTATGATAGTGTATTTCCTCTCACAGTCAGTATGGGACCTGGATGCGAATGCAACAGTCTTTTCAGTGTCTCAATGTAGCTGAGTGAGCACTGCACCTATGCAGGGACAGCCGTTTGTAGTGACAAGAGTAGGGAGAGCAGGGTCGAACAGTGTAAGCGCTGGGCTTGTCAGTCCTTTAATGCGAGAAAAAAGCCTCTTGTGCAGCATCAGTCCATTTAAATTCTGCATTTTTCCTCAGCAGAACACGAAGAGGTTCCACAACAGAGGCGTAGCAGGGGATGAACTTTGAATACCACCCTGTGAGGCCCAGGAAGGACTGTAGGGCCATGGCATCACGAGGGGAAGGAGCCTCTGTAATAGCAGTGACATGGTCTGGGTTGGGACGGATGCCCGAAGCAGAAACAACATGGCCCAAAAATGACAGTTCTTTTTTTTTTTTTTTTTTAACAGGCACTTTTCCAAATTTAATTTCAGTCCACTGTTGTTCAGTCGGTGCAGTAAAGCTTTGAGTCGTGTCTCATGCAGCGTAGAAGTGTCAGCATACACGATAATATCGTCTACGTAACACTGTACACCATCCAAACCTACCAAAATCTGTGACATCATCCTCTGGAATGCACTGATGCGAGACAAGGGAACCTTAGTGAACCGAAAAAGTCAATCATGAGCGGATGGATGGCTGTCAACAACCACAGCCTTGTTGGGCTCATGTAGATCTGGACATATTCTGAGCCAACCCGACTCTGTTGATGCGTTCAATGACACCATCCTTTTCCAGTCTCTGTAGCTCCTGGGACACTGCATCATGGATGGCGTAAGGCAGACGATGTAGCTTTTACTGCACAGGCTGTATTTCAGGTCTCACAGTGACTTTGTGGTCAAATCCAGTAACTGTTCCAGCATTTGAAGTGTCAGTTTCAGCAACTGTGTACTGTACAGGGACAGCAGGGGATGTGTTAGTAGTGACATGACCATCTCTGATCTCAAGTTGCAGGGCATTGAAGAGATCCATGCCTAAAATGGTCGTACCTGCTGGGACAATATAAATGTACTTGGACGTGCATTTTGTCATGTATGTCACCATCAGTTCCAAACAGCCTAGCACGGTATGGGTTTCTTTGTATATGTGGTCAGTGTTTTTCTGGGCTTTAGGAGGGGTGTGTGGCTGAAGTGACTCTTGTACATGTGCTCTGGGAGAATAGAGGCACCAGACACAGTATCCACAATCAGATCAGCAGTAATTGTAGGGCTACCTGAAGCCTTCATGGAGACGCTGCACATTAATTTACTGCTCCATGTAATTTCATCATCCTCATCAACTAATAGCACTGTGACGCTGTCACTAGAAACTTCTTTCTTACATTGCATGAAGCAGTCCTGCTCCTGCACACTCTGGCAAAATGTCCAAGCTTATTACACTGTCTGCATGTGATTGATTTAGCTGGGCACCTGGGGTAAGTTGCAATGTGTGTTGAAGAGCCACATCTGTAGCATGTCTTACAAGCAGCCATTGAGCCGTTTGAGACAGCAGTCTTTGGAGGTGGTCTGGGACCAGAGTTGGACTGTTTTTGCTGCCTTTGTTTCCCGCCACGAAAAGTAGTCCCACGCAACATGCCTACAACAGCCTCGGCTGCTCCTCCTGATGAAGCTATTGTTTAAGCTTCAGCAGCTGCATTTTCAATCTGAGCAGAAATTGTCAAAGTTTTTTCAAGTGTAAGCTTATCCTCAAGCAGCAAGTGCACTCTGATCCATGCACTGGACGTTTTCTCCACAATTTGGTCTCTTATCATATTGTCAGATAATGTTCCAAACTCACATGTAACAATTAGCTCCCGCAGAGCAGCTACGTACTGAGCTGTGGACTCACCAGCTCATTGAGCTCTCTGGTGAAACTTGTTCCTCTACGCGACAATATTCAGTTTGGGTACAAAAAATGTCTTTAACACCTTTAGTGCATCTTCATAGGAATTTCCAATCGCTGGCAGCGGGTAGAAGATCCGCTGAGCCTCCGCGCTGACCGTGTGTATTAGCAGAGCATGCTTCCTCTTATCCTCCACTTCGTCAGCCAGAGCAAGTACATTGTTATCAAACATGTGAATCCATGCTTCAAAAGGCACCGTAGGCTCACCTGGGCTTTGTAAAAATGCAGAAGGTGGCAAAATCCCAAGCAGAGCCATCCTCGTTGCCAATATGTTGTATTGTAAGAATGGAAGAAAACTAGCAGGCAAGCTAATTCAGAGTAGCAGTGTTTACTTCTTTTCGGTCAGATACAAGTGCACAGTATAGTCACAATGCAGGGTTTACATAGGGTCACATTGCCACCTACTGGTATGATATATTTATGCAGGCACACACGTATATTACAAAGCTGTTGCATCAGCTCGTAGAGACTGCTACTACGGTTGCAAATGTGAAACTTTTTTATGGTGCAATAACCATCTCAAAAATATCACCTTTTTACGGTATATGGTATTACATGATTATTATCATTGTTATTATTATTGTTGTTATCATCATTATTGGGTGTGAATGCTGAAACCTATGTTCTTCTACTACCAAAACTCTTTATTTTTCTTATTATTATTCTTCCGCCGCGTTTTTCAACATCGATTATCTTCAATACCGTTCAACCGATTCAAACATGAAAACGTTCAGCTGAATTAGGAGATTTACGGATGTATTCACTTTTTTCCTAATGTTCATACTTTCCGAGATATTTCCCATTTTTCCCAAGTCCTTTTCCCATTGGGAATGCATTACGGAATTCTCAAAAATCTAAAAATTTCACCTTTTTTCAAACTGTGACTACCGACTCATACTTTCAGCTAGAAACTCCATTCAAAATGGAGAATATTCATCATTATGCTGGCTTTTTACGTATGATTCAACTTTTCAATCCCATTCATACTTTCAAAAATATTCAGCGTTTTCTGAAACTTGGTTATAATGGAAGTGAATGAGAAAATCCTTCAAAATCACTCATCTTCACCCACACGTCACTAATTCATATATTGACGTAGAAACTCTGTTCCAACTCTCAAACGTTGACGCTGTTGTCGAATTTCAGGATCTAATTCAAATTTTCAATATCTCTTTTAGTTTTTCTACAAAGTCAGTTAAAAATACGTAAGTATAATATAAGTTTTCAGCTCTTCTCTGACTTTATAATGGGTGTGTATTGCGTGAGCTAGAGTGAGTGATGTCATCACTAGAATGAAGAGCAGCTGTAAACTCATCAAGAAATTTTCTTTTCAACTCGCTCATACGGCCACAATTTTCACTGTACATAAACAAAATATAACCACAAAACGTAGGAAAATTTGTCCTGGTCACAGAAATGTTGACATGGAATCTGTCACACGTACACATTTTTGCTGAGTGGCTCCAAAGCGAAGGGAGTGCCGATTTTTTTCTCATTCACTCCCATGTAAAGTGAGAGGAGAAATTTCTGGAAACAGCTTAGGTGCAACACATTTGCAACTCGCGCGTGTGACCACCGAGGCCGGTTCTACGCAGGGGCAAGAGGGGGCAATGTCCCCTTAAACAAATGTCTTGCCCCCTCAAATCAAATCCGCCGAAAAAGGCACAAAACTGAAAAGTTTTCTCATCTGTCTCCACTCCATTCCATGCTGTGTGCCGGCTGTGTGTGATCTACTGTCTGCAGTCGGCAGAGACCCTCCCCCCAGTAAACACCCAATCACTATTTAGTATGCAAATGAGCCAAGATAGATCGTCAGGTTTCTCAGTCTCAGTGAGGCAGAATGCAGCAGTGAAGTGAAGCTCCGTTAAACTCTCGTAGCGTCTCGTATCGTGAGATACTTAATATATAGTTAACAACAAAGTGTGAGCATAGAGAGTGAGCCTGCTTTTTTTTTTTTGTTTTTTTTTTTTACAAAGCTTTTATTAACTTTTAACTCCTGCAGCTTTCAGCAGCTCAAATGAGAGTGGAGTGAAGAGAAATCTGTTAAATTGCTAACAAAAAACAACAAAAAATGACAAAAAAAAACCCCAAAACAAAAAAATATAAAACTTTCTGCTCTAGCCTATATCTGTCATGTTTATTAGTTCTGTTAGTTTGATACGTTTTTTTTTTTTATAAGACTAGCTTTGGTAAATACTGGCTATAGTGAGGTTATTGTAATTATTAGGTTCAAATTTATTTCATATGCCTAGATGCCTAATGGTTATCCAATAAGATAAATGTTAAGATGTTGGTTGTGCCTGGATGAAAGATATTTTTATTTTATTTTTTCTTACTTTTTATTTTATTTTTTGTTTTTTTTATTTTTCAGTTTTCCTCCCTGAGGGATTGCCACCTTATTGTGGTCAGGGGGTTTGTGTGCCTCAGTGACCCTAAGAGCTATACCAGCAGGAGTTTAGTCTTCAGGTGGGACACCCAAGTTGGATAGGTCTTTAGGGTAGAGGCCTGACAAAGTGCAATCCATTTCTTTAGGTTGGGGGTTGGACACACAGCTAACAACAACCCAATTCCATGTAGAAAACACTGTTATCAACAACAAAACAAGCGGTGAGCACATTTGAGACCACAGTGCTATGACACCCTCTATAGGGCACTCACACAGCGTCCCCACATCCTGCGAGTGAGTGAGTGAATGAGTGACCTTTATTTGTCAGCTCTACCTATGGCAAAAATGTGTTGGAGCATGATGCCCCCTTCACATTTATGACTGCCCCCTCATATGTGCCTGCCTAGAACCGGGCTTGGTGACCACATTTTTTACTTAAGAAATATAAAAATCACCACGTGCGTTCACAAGGAGTGGCTGTCTCTCACCATCACTTTATTTTCAGGATTTGACCAGCGGTGTTCGACTCCAAAGCATTTGTTTCAGGAGTTAAAACCCATTATAAACAGCCTTTGCTGATCATGAGCTGTTTGTATGCCCTCAAGTGCAGCAAGTCATTAATCTCCATGGCAATGGCTGCACACACAGACACAGCCCTCTACTCATACTTGACTTATCTCTTCAACTCGCTCATACGGCCACAATTTTCACTGTACATACACAATTTATACCACAAAACATAAAAAAATTTGTCCTGGTCACAGATGTGTTGACATGGAATCTGTCACACGTACACATTTTTGCTGAGAGGCTCCAAAGCGGAGGGAGCGCCGATGTTTTTCTCATTCACTCCCATGTAAACTGAGAGGAGAAATTTCTGGATACAGCTGGCGTGCAACACATTTGCAACTTGCGCCTGTGACCACATTTTTGAAACTAGAGACAAAAAACGTGGCACGTGCATTCACAAGGAGCGGCTGTCTCTCACCATCACTTTATTTTCATTACTGGACCAGCAATTTGGGAATCAGAAGGATTTGTTTGAGGAGTTAAATCTCCACTAAGAGTCTCTTCTCTGTGTCTGTCTGTCTCTCTCTGCTCTTCTGCCAGGTGCACCTGCTTTATTACCATGGCAACCGCTGTGCCACACAAACTGACAGAAACATGATGTGTGTGTGTGTCTACATGTTACATGCAGACATGACAGAAACATTTTTGGGGAACTGAGCAAACACTATTATAATTTGCACTTGAAACCATTTTTCAAATGAAAGTATAAAAAGTCTGACAGGGAAGGAGAATGGACTATAGATACTGTGGATAATGAAATGTACATGGCATGATAACCATCAGTGTTTATACTATGGTATACAGTGGAAGTGGTATACTACTTCAGCCTTAACCCTACCTACTCAGGGCATCCACTTCACTTTATGATCATCTGAAGGTGTTTATTAACAGTGTGCTTTAGGGTGGACTTCCTCATTAAAGAGTTTTGTTTCTACTGGTAAGTCTCTTTCTACTGCATTGACTATCAAGTCAATTTTGAACGCATGTATTTAAAAAAAATACATGAAGTCATGCTGTAGTTGTCATTGGACAGGTGGAGGCAACAAGTAGTGGTGTGAAAATAAGAAATGTCAGGGGATAAGGAAAGCTCCAAGGAGAAAGAATGAGAGGAGGAGGATGGACGGGTGTGCTACAACACATCCTAAAAAAGAACAAAAAAGGACAAGAGGAGCTTCTTCTTCACAGAGAGTCTTCCTCTGTTGTTGACTACTACGTTTATAATTTACACCAGTGATGTGCCAAACGAGGTCACACACACTCCTAACACTCATTCACAAACTATGTGGCAATCTGTGATCAGAAGACGGGATCACAACACATACAGACATGATCTTATATTGTAAAAGACTTCCTGTGCGTGTTTACCCTCTGTGTGTGTGTGTGTGTGTGTGTGTGTGTGTGTGTGTGTGTGTGTGTGTGTGTGTGTGTGTTTGTGTGTGTGTTAACTTTCTAGGAGAAGTTTACTCAGGTCGACGTTTTGATTCTCATGACAGCTGCTGTGTGTCATGATCTTGATCACCCCGGATTTAACAACACGTAAGATAAACCAAACACGCACACAAAAACCTGCAATACATTGTAATCTTTTTCTTTGTTTCCATCTGACCCTGGTTTGCATACTTCCAAACTTCCCTCTGACTCCTCCCCTTCCCGCTCTTTTTCCATCTCTTCCACTTCCTGTTTTTAAACCATCTCATCCTATCCATCATTCTCTCCATCCATCCTGGGTTTTTCTTAATTTTATCCCTGTTTCCTTTCATGTGTCCTTCTGTCTCCGTTCTTTCTTTTGTGTTTTTATTTTTTCACTTCTTCCAACTTTCACTCCCTCCAACCCCTCCATCTGTCTCCTCCCATCCTTCCTTGCACCTTGTTTTGTCCTTTGTCCTCGTCCCCTGCGTCTTTCTCACCTCTCCACCTCCTCCTCTCAATGCTTCCTTCCTCTCTGCATCCTCATCTCTGCCATGTCTCCGTCTCTGCTCTTTTCTCTCGCTATATTCCAGGTACCAGATAAACGCCAGAACAGAGTTAGCAGTTCGATACAACGACATCTCCCCTCTGGAGAACCACCACTGTGCTGTGGCCTTCCAGATTTTCTCTCAGCCTGACTGTAACATCTTCTCCAATTTTGACCCTGAGGCCTTCAAACAGATACGACAAGTAGGAAGGGTGTGTGTGTGTGTGTGTGTGTGTGTGTGTGTATTTGAATATGAATACATATGATATTGACAGTGTGGAATAAGACGAATGTAACAACTTTATAGCTACTTGAAAACAAATGGGTAGTCTGAAAAGACAACAAAAAGAGTGCCACCTAAATAACTCCAACCAGATCAACAGAAAATCCAAGGAACTGCTGCTCAGAGGAAGACATGTTGAGTCCTCTGTGAGTCCAGTGTTCATGAAAACAGTTTTCCAGGCCAGGAAATGGTTTGGAATAGTTTTGAATATACATTGTTTTGGCTATTGTCTAAAATATGTTAATAAAAATGTCAAAACATGTCCAAGGTTACATTAAATATGTTCCTTCTACACATATCTGTGATGGACGGCTCCTCTCTCTTCGATGCAAGACAGAGAGATACAGAAGATCCTATGTACCAACAGCCATCAGACTTTATAATTCTCTGCCATATAATAGATGAGCTGACAGATAATTGAATTTCCCCTTGGGGATGAATAAATTTATTCTTATTCTTATTCTTATTCTTAATTTAACATCTAATGCTGCAGTGAGTGACCTTTAAAATGTTACTAGTATCACATGATACACTCGACTAGAACGGCATCATATCATTGCCAAGGCCATGCCCCTTTTTGGGGGAAAGAAACATGCTGTCACATCAATCAGTCACAATCAATCAATCATTTTTTATTCATAAAGCCCAATATCACAAATCACAAGTTGCCTCAGAGGGCTTTACAGCATACGACATCCCTCTGTCCTTAGGACCCTCACAGCGGATAAGGAAAAACTCTCCAAAAAAAAACCTTTAACAGGGAAAAAAATGGTCGAAACCTCAGGAACATAACAGCAGCAGGAGGCATCAGGCAGGACCACGGCAGCAGCACAACCACACGCGTCGCACTAACCCGCCACTGCTGCGATATAAATTAACCTGCAAGACAGGCTCCGGAGAAGAAGCCAAGTTAGTGACATGCAGTACAGCCGAGTTAGTGACATGCAGTAACAGGACATGAGTGTTAGTAAAGGAGAGAGAGAGAGAGAGAGAGAGAGAGAGAGAGAGAGAGAGAGAGAGAGAAGGAGAGAAGGTGCTTGGTGTATTATAGGAGGCCCCCCTGGCAGACTAGGCCTAAGTCAGCCTAACTAGGGGCTGGTACAAGGCAAGCCTGAGCCAACCCTAACTATAAGCTTCATCAAAAATTAAAGTCTTAAGTCTAGACTTAAATGTGGAGATATTGTCTGCCTCCCGGACCGCAACAGGAAGGTGATTCCACAGGAGAGGAGTCTGATAGCTGAAGGCTCTGGCTCCTGATCTACTTTTGGAGACTTTAGGGACCACAAGTAACCCTGCATTCTCAGAGCACAGTGTTCTGGTGGGATAATAGGGCACTATGAGGTCTCTAAGATATGATGGAGCCTGACCATTTAAAGGTTTGTAAGTTAAAGAGGTAACAGATAGGATTAGTTTTTTTTTAGCTTGGTGCCACCTAGCATCAGTGGTGTTGCGTCGTACTGTCGGAACGACCAAATTGACCATAGGGATCAGAGATAATCAATAAAATGTAGGCTGTAAAGCCACCGGTATAACTCTATATATATATGTAGAATGAGAGGGTGTGTGGACACTACTAAATAAATGAGTAAAGAAACCGAGCAACAATTATCAGATTTATCTGAAGAAAAATCAAATAGTAATGCAAATAATTATACCAGAATGCACAGTACCAATACAAACAACAGTAGACACAGTGGAATTATACCAATGTGCACATGTAAACAGTCCCAATTCTATGGAAATGATGCGGCCAGTTGGAGCTCAAATTGATTTGGAAACAAAGTTCAGTGTTCACCTAGCTGGGCTTCATAAAAAGTTAAAAAGTATAGCTGAAATTAAAAGCAACAATAGATGTAAAAACACACAGAGACAATACATAGTATGTCTGAGCGTTTACACCTCCGACTGCGGCAGCAGCCGAAAATTATACATTTTGATACAAACAGGTAGCTATACATATTGCAAAACTCTGTCAAAGTACACCAAAGCATGCATGCTTTCGTTTCCAAATATTTATTTCAAAACGAAACCATTCATACGGTCAATAAAAAAACATTTTGTTATTAATAAAAAACGAATGTACAGTGACTGCACAGCCGTGTGTCTGCGTGTGTGTGTGTGTGTGTGTGTGTGTGTGTGTGTGTGTGTGTGTGTGTGTGTGTGTGTGTGTGTGTGTGTGTGTGTTAGTATATCAGAGAGGAGGAATATCAATTTAAAAAAAAGTTTCCACTAATTATTTCGGTGTTTATTTCTTTTATTCTTAAGGTTTTTCATGAAAATGCGTAATATATAAAAACATTATGTTAATCTAATTTATTATTGTAGAATGTATTTAGCAAATCACCACTTTCAACTGGAGACACGGCGCAGGAGCGCAGCAGCAGCAAAAAAAGAAAGAAAGAAAGTCTGTAGTCTGTAATATTTTTTTTCATTTTATCATAACGTCTCGGAAATTACTCAAATGCATTCATTGTGTGCTTCTGAGCACACGGGCAGCATAAACAATGAAGTTACATATGACGGTCTGGCAGATCATTGCGGTGCTTGGAGGCAGCTGACAGTGACAGTTTTTTCAGCAGACATTTTTCTTCCTACCAATAACCTATGATTGAGGCAGCTCCAGCTCCAGCTCCGCTCACCAGGGCGTCTGAGCTACAGTGATAGATGCATTGGCACTGTCCGTGGTGCTTTACACTAGGCTCGCCAGGATTACAGCGCTCCTCTAAGCGCTGCAGTCCCGCCGGCTGACACGGTCACTGTTGAGATTACATTCGTTTTCTATTATTAACAAAATGTTTTTTTATTAAAGGTATGAATGGTTTTGTTTTCAAATAAATATTTGGAAACGAAAATGTATGCCTTGGTGTACTTTGACAGAGTTTTGCAATATGTATATAGCCTACCTGTATGTATCAAAATGTATAATTGCGGTCGGAGGTATAAATGCTCAGAGGAGTAGTGAGTTTTAATTTTTGTAACTTAAAGGCTCTAGGACAAGTGCACTTACATTGATCACTTCCATAAAATAAAACAAGAAATTGGAGAAGATTGAAAAAATTGTTAAAATCAAATTAGGGGACTGATCACAGATGTATTGTGTCTGTGTGTTTTTACATCTATTGTTGCTTTTAATGTTCAGCTATACTTTTAATGAAGCTGACATGTCAAGCACCCCCCGGGATTCCAGGATTACGGAAGCCAATCAGCGTTGAGCTGCAAGCGACAGGACCCAGCGAAATACCGCTCCAGATGAGATTTCTCATCTCAAGTGACGGGCGAAAAAACGCTCTGTCGCTGTTGCTCAGAGCCCGAGCGATTTTTCTCCCGGGCGAATATACGCTCAATCGCCCGTTTGCATTGACTTTGTATGTAAACTCGTCTCTAGTGGAAAAAAAAAAACAGGTCCGGTGTGAACGCACCTTAACTCAGCTTCTTCTCTGGAGCCTTTGTGCTCCACTGTCTCGCAGGTTAACTTACATCGCAGCAGTGCCTGGATAGTGTGACGTGTGTGGTTGTGCTGCTGCCGTGATCCTGCCAGATGCCTCCTGCTGCTGCTGCTGTTATCATTAGTTATACTTCTACTGTTAATATACACATATGATTATTGTCACATATGTATACTATCAGATATTAATATGTACTTTTAACATATTGTACCACAACAGTCAGAATTATAATTATAATATTATCACTTTTATTAATGTTGTTGTAAGCTGTTACCGTTACCATCTGTCATGCATCTCTCTCTGTCTCTGTCTCTCTCTCTCTGTCTCTCTTTCTGTCTCATTGTGTCATACGGATTACTGTTAATTTATTATGTTGATCTGTTCTGTACAACATCTATTGCACGTCTGTCCATCCTGGAAGAGGGATCCCTCCTCAATTGCTCTTCATGAGGTTTCTATTGTTTGTTTGTTTTGCCCGTTAAAGGGTTTTTTGGGGGAGTTTTTCCTTAACCGCTGCGAGGGTCCTAAGGACAGATGGATGTCATATACTGTGAAGCCCTGTGAGGCAAATTGTGATTTGTGATATTGGGCTTTATAAATAAAATTGATTGATTGATTGATTAATTGATTGATTGATTTAGCCATGTTACTTACTGATCCATTAGAAAGAAAGCTAGCTGGACAACGGTTTTGAAGCCTCCTTGGTCACAGAGCTCCCTCAATCTCTTGAAAGCATGACTGAGGTTTACTCTTGTTTTTCCTCTTCTTTATCACTCTCCTTTTTGCTCTTCTTTGCCTCCTCAGACATAGGAGCTCGTTTTCTTTTGCTAGGCCGTTTTTCACTTGTCTCCAAACTTCGTCCGTCTGCCATTGTGCTCGTGACTCAACTATCTCATGCCCAACTCCTCATAACGACTCGCTCCAGTCCCTGATTGGCTGACCGACCAATTTCGCAATACATGACGCGTTTCCTGTCGTACAGCAGATTTTTTTTTCGCAAAATGTCGGCACCAGTGGCAGAAACTTATTGCACAGCCACTAAGTAACCTATGTGAACGCTGATAGTCTGATTTTACTGTGGCCACTACCCTGTGCAACCCACATTATTTTCATAATGATATATTTAGGAGAAGATGCTATCTGTTGCCTCTTTAACAGTGGGATTTTAAATTCAAATCTGGATCTTACAGGAAGTCAGTGCGGTGAAGCTAAAACAGGAGAAATTTGATGTCGTTTCTTAGTTCCTGGTAGTAGACCTGCCGCTGCGTTCTGAATTAGATGGAGATTTTTTAAAGACTCATTAGAGCTACCTGATAATAGAGAGTTACAGTAATCCAGCCTAGAGGTAACAAAAGTGTGGACCAATTTTTCTGCATCTTTTCCGGTCAGGATAGGCCTAATTTTCGCAATATTACGCAGATGAAAAAACGCAGTCCGTGAGTTTTGTTTTAAATGGGAATTAAAATGGGAATTAAAAGACAAATCTTGGTCAAATATTACATCAGGAGTGAAATGCTGAAAAGCGATTAACCAAGGCTTGATATACATACATATTTACTGTCAGTGTGCTAAATGGCTAAATGATGCTGGGGACAGTTCTGATGGATAGGTGGTGCAGTTAACCCTAATCGTGCTACAGTACAGTCATACAGTATAGCAGCATGACTGTTGTCTCCAACTAAATCTCAGTCTGTAGATCAAACAGTTGGCCGTTAACAGGTTGGTTATTTACAGACAACATTTTGCCTAACCTTAGAGATGTGAAGAGCTCAGGCATTCCCGCAGGGAGCTCTGAGCAGAGCCACTGCTCCTTCGCGCTGAAGGGGGCTGGATGAGGTAGTTCAGGCATCTGATCAGGATCCTCTGGGGTGCCTCTGGCTATTGGTGTTACGGGTACGTCCAGCTGGTAGGTGGCCCCGGGGTAGACCTAGAACACACTGGAGGGATTATATATTTCAACTGGCCTGGGAACGCCTCTGGAACCCCAGGAGGAGCTGGAAAGCGATGCTGGGGAGAGGGATGTCTGGAGTGCTTTGTTCAGCCTGATGATCCTGTCACCTGGCCCTAGATAAGTGAATAAAAATGGATGGATGGACTTAAACCTAAAAAAAAAAAAATCGCTAGCTACCAATCAGGTGGCTGTGGCTCAGAGAGCAGGGTGTCTTCTTATTGGAAGATCATCAGTTCAATGCCAGGCTCCTCTAGTCCTTATGTCAAAGTATCCTTGGGAAACCCCAAATTGCTCCCAATGGTCTTACCATTGGTGTGTGAATGTCTAAAAACTGAGTAGCAGGTGGCACCTTGTAAGTTAGCCCTGGCCACCAGTGTGTGAATGTGTGTGTGTGCATGGGTGAATGTTACTCGTGGTAAAAGTACTCAGGTGTCGTGATCCAGACATCCATGCATGTATAGATGTCCACATTATTAATATCTGTCCACTCTGTGTTGGGTCATTCATCCACTTGGACTGGGTAAGACTGAGGGGACATGATGGTGATCAACCCTCATTTATTTAGGTATCAGGCAGGCAAGGTTGTGGAACAATTATTATGTCTATGAAACAAAAGTTTGTTTAATAAAAAATAAATGCATCCAGATGTGTCAAAAACTATAATGCAAAGTAGGATACCTGTGTGTGCTGGTTGTGTCTACTGGCATATGCAGCAAGTAAAGTTACCAAGCGTTAGCTTGTCTGGGAAGTGTGTGTTTCATAATGCATGGCTGTATCATTATGTGGGCCACTCATTTTAAACTACGTTAATAAAGCCATGGCTTTGGGGTAAGATATTATGGAAAAGTTATGGAAGGGTTTTGAAAATTCATTCGTATAAAATGTGTGTGTATTTGTGCTGTTTTTTAGGGAACCATCACACTGATCCTGGCTACAGACATGGCACGACATGGTGAGATCCTGGACTCTTTCAAGCAGAAAGTCGACAATTTTGACTACACAGATGAGGAGCATGTCACCTGTGTAAGAACACTTTAATTTAGACACAAGTCTCAGCATGCTTCTCACTCCTGCAGTTCTGTTCAGTTGATCTGGACCAAATATTGTGACTTTCTAAAATTAACCAAGAAAATTAAATATGAAGTTATACAGACTGTAGGTAAGCTCAGTCATTGGACAGTTTTGTGATGTCATCCAGTACAGACAGACGTAAGGAAATCAAATTACACTACATGTCAGACGTTACTAGATTTTGAAAACTTATCCTTTGATATTTGAGAGTTACAAGTTAAGAGATGAAAACAAAATCCTGGAGTTGAAAAAAGTCTTGGTTTTTCACTGTAGTTATGCATGCAGAAGCGCAGAATTGAAGGATTCCCCTCCTCCTGCAACTCCACCTCCCTCCAAAGGCCTACTCCCCCCTCCTCCATTATTTCCTCATTATGTCTATGATAAACTAGGCGTTGGCAAAGTAGCATTAGATACACAGAAGAGGAGAGCGAGTGTAACATGCCAAGAGAAGAGCGGAAGAGAACGCAACCCTGGAGTTTTAAAACTCAACCGGAGTCAGTGATGACTGATGAGTTTTAGAATAAGGGTTAAGTGTTAATAAGCGGTTACGTCAGTCGGAGTCGAAGACAGACCAAATGCAAAGATTGGTCGCAGTTTTCTTAGAACCATATGAGAATGGTACAATTATGAGTTTTTATCTCTGGTGGAATTCACTTATATTTTAGTGTGCCATCAGCTTTATAATATGTGCCTGTACTGACAGTGAGCCTGTGCTCTGTGCAGCTGAAGATGGTGCTCATCAAGTGTTGCGACATCTCCAACGAGGTGCGGCCCATGGAGGTGGCTGAGCCCTGGGTCGACTGCCTGCTGGAGGAATACTTCATGCAGGTGGGTCCACCAGAGTAGGGGAATATTTTCAAATGAAGCCATTTTGATGCAAACACTACAAGCAGACAGCATTTCTCGCTCTTGCTTATATTGTTTCTTGGCTGAAAACCTCACAAACCGTATAAAGACCAAACCTCACAACAAAGTAAAAAGATTTTTGGGTGTGGAGTTATTATAGACAGGGCCATCTTCTCTTGTAGGTATGACCAGACGCCAGTTTTTTTTCTCCACTTTAAGTACAAACACCCACTTGGACTTAACAATAAACTAATTAGTTTTTGATGGTCAAAGATTCACTGTGACCTTGCATCCATTTTCATTCTCATTGAACACGATATCTCAAAAATGCCCTAAAAGAATTACATCAAATTTGGCACAAACGTCCACTTGGACTCAATGATGAACTGATTTTGGTGGTCTAAAGTCGAAGGTCAAGGTCAGTGTGCCCTTACACAGTGTTTTTAGCCATAAACTGTGCTAATTGTACAGATATTCTGTGCTGCCGGGGGGAAGATGTTTGTACAGACATAGATGTTAACTGTAACTGCATCTGCGTTTTGACTGGTTTCGTGGGGGCATACAACCGTGAGGCAGTAATTCTGGTTTTAATACAAGACAAAATGCAGAACACTAACAAAACAACACCAGAAAGACAAGAACAGTGAAGGCGATAAGAGGAAGAGAGGATGTTGATTGTATTGAATTGTGTTGGTTTGATGTTGGTGTATGCATGTGCAAACAAAAGGATCTTTTTTTATTCAACAATGATTATATTAATAATAACAATCTTATTAAATAGAATAACAACCATGATAACAATATATTAGAAATTAAAATAATATGTAAGTAAGTAGTAAGCTGACATGATGATAATAATAATAGTTTGCAGTGTTGAGGATAAGAGAGTGAGGAAAGTGGGCACAGGGGGGTTGAATGTGTGTATGTTTGTTGAGTATATTTGTGACACTTGTAGCCAGGCTCCGCTATCTGATGTTTGATATTTGATAAAAGATCAATATGACAACAGAAAAAGGAAACCTTACGACCATGAGTATTAAAGAATCATTAGAAGAAAAACTATTTTGTTCTCTTCATTTTTAAGATATGAACTCCCCCTTAAAGCTGTATATGTCAAATGTAGTGTCATAAACGACCAAAGACTGTCATTTAAAAACATTTCTCCCTCCTGCTGTTAAGAGCCATGTTGAAGGTAACCTTCTGTCTATCTGTGCCTCTCAGAGCGACAGGGAGAAGGCTGAAGGGCTTCCCGTGGCTCCCTTCATGGACAGAGAAAAGGTCACCAAGCCGTCGGCTCAGATTGGCTTCATTAAGTTCGTCCTCATCCCCATGTTTGAGACTGTGATGAAGGTGAATATGCAGGATAGCAATGACAGTGATGATGATGGTCAACGTGATAGAGTTACAAAGTGGGAGATGCACTGGTTCTGGAGGTATTTTTCTCAAATGTAAAGTAGCTAGTGCTGTACCCAAATCAGAACTCGTCAGTCAAATCAGATTCAGCAGTTGGTTTAATGCGGATATTGAACGATGCGGTTTCTTTTTTCCCATGTTCACTTTTAAAGTTTGAACGAGCTCAGCAGGACATTCAGTGTGACAGCACCATTCATGTAATCTGGTAAACAAGTTAACAGCGCTAAAGGTGGATCAGCATTGTGCAACATTTTTTTCAGAGACTACATATCAAACAAAAGCCTGAGACTGTGTGGTATTAAGTATCTGTGAGCTGTAAATTCATCAGAAGAGAGAAGATAATGTCCCGAAAAGCGCTGATTTAATCATTTTTAATTGCATTTGCCTAGAGAGGCCACCATGTGGAGATAGCTCCACACTCACAGTTTCAAGAGTACAAAGTGTGGGAAAACAACAATATGCATGGTCAAAACCTCTGGTAGTGAAAGCAGATGGCACACATTTGATGCAAAGTGGGGTTGATTGCCAGTTGGCACATTAAATGAATATAATGCGCGGCAACAATTCTCCTTTTCCACAGAGACATTCATCTTTTGTACTTATGGTTCAAGCAGGAGAGTTTCACGGCCAATTAAACTGTGGAAATGCAGAATAAGTTTGATTTGGCTTAAGTCTTTCAAAGAATCTATACTGGAAATGAAGCTTTTGTCCCTGCAGTTTGTGAGAGGAGCCAGCAGGTTTAAAAAGTCCAGTGCTTTGTACCGACCAGGCACATTTCTGAACTCAGTCTGCAGCTTTTTACTTCCCCTTCACTACATCTCAGAGGAAAACATGGTACTTTTTACTGCACTGCAGTTATTGGGCAGATGTATTTACTAGTTTCTCTTCAGATCAAGATAGAAAAGCAAACCAAGATATGATAAGCATAAAAAATACAATCTATTATTAAAAATGAAAGAAGTGTCTTGTTAGAGGCCCTGGTCTTGTTTCTGATGTCCATGAGTTGTTAGCAGTTCTGCCAAAAGAGATTTCCCCTCTAAACTTCTCCAATTAATATTTATCATAAGAACCATTTGACAGTCCCTCCAGGATGTGGCAAAGTTACGATTACAACAGCACAAATTCAGCCAGTCCCAGTAGATTAAGCGTGACCTTGCAAATTTGTCCACTGCAACTTTATTGCAAATTTTACTATTTGAAATTGGTAAAATCTCACTGCATTGTAGAGCTGCACATAGGGTATTGATTCACTCAGCCCCTCTCTCTCTCTGTTTATCATGAGACTATTTAAAACATGTAAAATCTCATATCATTGTAGAGCTGCACATTGGGTATTGATTCACTTAGCCATTCTCTCTGTCTGTTTATCATGAGACTATTTCAAATATGTAAAATCTCATATCATTGTAGAGCTGCACATCGGGTATTGATTTATTCAGCCCCTCTCCCTCTCTCTCTCTCTCTGTTTATCATGAGAGTATTTAAAATATGTAAAATCTCATTACATCGTAGAGCTGTACATGGGGTATTGATTCACTCAGCCCCACCCACAAAAGTTACAAGCTCTTTTTTTCCAGGAAAAGCTTTTAAATGCAGAAGACTTTTTAAGGTAAGGATAATAAAACTTAGAATTAGTCATGTTACTGACACCAGAGCCACACAAACGCATGTAGATGATAGGGTTGCCACCTGTCCAGTATAACACGGGATAAAGTAAAACACTGAAGAATAAAAATAAAAATTAAAGCTGCAAGCAGCGATCAACGGGCCCTTGCACCTTCACGCAACTCAGGGGGGCCTTCTGATGCGTCAGTTAATTTCTGTCAAAGTTAGATATTGCATGCAGGAGTGACTATGCGTGTCCTTGATACAGTGCTGGAATGACATATTTCACATTTTGTATCACTTCCTCTTTCCACTAGAGGGAGTTGGAGAGCGCACTAATTATCATGTTTTTGTACATCAAATTTTGGTTTGGTGGAGACAGGACCATTTATGCCAGAGCTACAGCAATTTTCTTTTTTCATGGCGAGACCTCAAGATTCAACGCTCAGCAGCAGGCACACCATTCAACCTTTGGCAAATCCTGTGATAACTTTGGGTCACAAAGTACTCAGGCTGACATACACTAAGATTGGAGCCAATCTGATTAAATCTGTAGGACATGTTCATCAATTTACAAGCCCTGGAAATGGGCAAACATGCACAAAAGTGGCACAAGTAAATTCAAAATGGCGGACTTTCTGTTGGGTTTGGAGCATGGCTCCAAGAAGCTTTTTTGTATGTGACAGAGTGTTACAGGTCCCTACCAAGTTTCATACATACAGGTCAAACCAGCTTTGGGGGCTGCTTAATTGAAATATTCTAGGGGGCACTGTTGAGCCATCATGGTGCATCAAAGCACAAAAATGACATCAGACAACAGGACTACATCATGTTTGATGGCGAACAAGGCGGCACCATGGTGACAGCGTTTGATGAAAACTCAAAGGCTTCATTTTTAAGTATCATCAAAGTTTGAGGTGGGTGTGATTAACCTGCTAGAAGAGGGACATCAAAAAATGTATTAAGTAACTTTCTGTTGCCAGTAGGTAGCGCTATGGCGGTGATTCGTAATCCCTCCAGCATGTCCTGGGGCGGCCCCGAGTTCTCCTCCTGGTTGGACATGCCCAAAACACCTCCCAAGGGAGGCGTCCAGGAGGCATCCTTAACAGATGCCCGAACCACCTCAACTGGCTCCTCTCGATGCAGATGTCCGAGCTTCTCACCCTATCTCTAAGGTTGAGCCCAGCCACCCTGCGGAGGAAACTCATTTCGGCCGCTTGTACTCACGATCCCGTTCTTTTGGTCACTACCCAGAGCTTGTGACCATAGGTGAGGGTTGGAATGTAGATTGACCGGTAAATCGAGAGCTTCGCTTTCTGGCTAAGCTCCCTTTTCACCACAACGGACCGGTTAAACGCCTGCATCACTGCTGACGCCGCCCCAATCCACCTGTCAATCTCCCGCTCCATCCTACCCTCACTCATGAACAAGATCCCGAAATACTTAAACTTCTCCACCTGAGGCAGGACTTCCCCCCCGACCTGGAGTGGGCAACCCACCCATTTCCGGCTGAGGACCATGGCCTCAGATTTAGAGGTGCCGATTCTCATCCCAGCCGCCTCATACTCGGCTTCAAACTGTCCCAGCAAGGCCAACTTCAAGGCCGACTTCCTGTTGGGTTTACGGCATGGGTCCAAGAGGATTTTTTGTGAGTCTTGGCATGTTCTATGAGCCCACCAATTTTCATGCGTATAGGTGAAACTCAAAGGCAGGGCTCGAGGTGCGAAATTTTCTAGGGGGCGCTATGTCGCCATTGGGCCTTATCCACATACAACACTGCCAAAATATAAACATTTTCGCCAGCCCAAACACATGTGCCAAATTTGGTGAGTTTTTGAATTTGGGAAAGGGGCCAGATTGGAGATTACATGTTTGTAATAATAATAATAATAATAATAATAATTAAGCAGTTTCCACAATAAAGCATCATCAACGTCTTATGTTTTTTTTGGGGGTTTTTTACAAAGTTTGAGGTGGGTCAATTCTGTAGAAGATGTACATTAAAGTCTAAAACATGACATTTCCTGTTGCCAGTAGGGGGCGCTATATTTATCTCTGATTATTGACATATAGATGTGTTCAGGGCGGGACTGTCATCAATCCTGTGAAGTTTGGGCAAGATTGGACCATGTATGCTGGAGTTATAAACTACTTCCTGTTTAGTGGCGAGACCCCTAACTTTGACGCCATCCCATGGTCACACGGATTCACGAAAACTCAAGTTTTTAATAACTTTTCATCTTCAAGTGCTTGGGGTGGGACAGACAAAGGTTTGAAGTCGATCGCATGAAATCACTAGGACTAGTTTGTTCATTTAGGACCCCTGGAAATGGCCAAAAATGCACTAAAATTGCACAGTAAATTCAAAATGGCCAACTTCCTGTTGGGTTTAAAGCATGCCTCCAAGAGGCTTTTTTGTACGTCTCAGAAGGTTACATAGGCATGCCAAGTTTCATACATGTAGGTTAAACTAGCTTCAGGGGCTGTTTCCTCAAACATTTGTAGGGGGCACTACTGAGCCATTTTTTGGAACCCGCGCACAAGACACTTAAAATATCAAATTTTTCACCAGTTCTGAGATGTGTGCAAAGCTTCATGAGTTTTCGGGTATGTTAAGGCTCCTAAAAAGGCAATTCATTTGGAGGAATAATAATAATAATAATAATAAAAAATCCTTGCATTTCAATAGGGTCCTTGCACTGCTAGGTGCTCGGGCCCTAATAATAAAAAATCCTTGCATTTCAATAGGGTCCTCACACCGCTAGGTGCTCGGGCCCTAATTAAAGCTGCAAGCAGCTGTGATCGGGCCCTTGCTCCCCCATGCAACCGTCGGGACCTAAGGCACGTGGGAGATGTCGCACGAAGCAAGAAGGGACAAAAAACCTGGCAGGAGCAAAAAAACGCAATGTTTCGTTCATCCACCAGGTGGCGCTACGAGCATAACCAGATGTGGCCAGGTGTGTTCAGGGGTGGACCCTCATCACACATGTGAAATTTCGAGCAAATCGGACAATGCATGAAGGATTTATACCAAGTTGATGTTCAGTGGCGAAGGATAAAAAGTCAACATGACAGGACACGTGTGGAGATTCATCCACTTGATCGTCATGTGGCCACAAAATGTAGTTGATCAGGTCAGGAGCTTGAGGTTGGTGTTTGTCAGTGTAAAAGATGGCATTTCCAGTTTCCACAAGGGGGCGCCATGAGCAACATTGCCTACAAGCATATGGAGGCGTTGAGGGAGGGGCTCTTATCATGTACAGAAATTTTGAAGCAGTTTGGATGAATTATGTGGGAGAGAGAGCTGCTTGAATATGCATGGCGATGGATCAAAAATGGCAGCGCCATAGCAGCCACGCCCTTTGACCTATAGACATGCAAAGCACAACTTTTGATCAGCATGGTCTCTGGATGATCTGTAAAAAAAATTGAAATCGACTGAATGAAATCCGTAGGACTAACTAGTTTGTTAAAATACAACATGTGGAAATCACACTAAAATGACAAGTCAAAATCAAAATGGCTGACTTCCTGTTTGGAGTAGACCATTGGTGCCAGAGACTTTCATGTGCGTCTGGACAACGTACACATGTATACCAATTTTCATGTTCCAACTCTAAAAAAAAAACCCTATGAGGAGGGTTTTTTGAAAATTTCAAGGGGGCGCTATCGAGGCATTTTGTCTCCCCCATGGCTGATGCCCCTATCAGATGCAAGAGCTTGCCATTCTTGACCTGTGCATCAATTTTCATGAGGATATGAGGTCACTGACGTCATCAAAAAGCCAAACGTATTTGGTGGGGAGGGAGGCGCCATTGCGGCCACGCCCCTTGACATAGAGGAAAGCTTTTAATAACCTTTGATCAGCATAGTCTCAGGATAATCTGTAAGAAATCTGAAGTTGATTGGACAAAATCTGTAGGAGGAGTTCGTTAAAATAAAATGTGGAAATCACGCCAAAATGAGAAGTCAAAATCAAAATGGCCGACTTCCTGTTTGGAGTAGACCACTGGTGCCAAAGACTTTAATGTGCATCTGGACAACATACACATGTGTACCAATTTTCATGTTCCAACTCCAAAAAAAACCCTATGGGGAGGGTTTTTTGAAAATTTCAAGGGGGCGCTATAGAGGCATTTTGTCCCCCCCATGGTCGACGCCCCTATCAGATGTAAGAGCTCGCCATTCTTGACCTGTGTATCAATTTTCATGAGGAGATGAGGTTGCTGAAGCCATCAAATTGCCAAACGTATTTAGTGGCCAGGGATCGATAGTCACCACGCCGCCACATGGACACCATTAGACGTAGCTTTACAGCGTTCATAAGTTAGCTTCACCAACTTGTTCTGCATGCATTACAAGTGAAAGTTGATGCGGTCAAGTTTTTTGTCATTAGTACATGTTAAAGTAAAAACTGGTCACATCCTGTCACCACCGGGAGGCAATATGAGTAAGGTGGGATATTAACATATCTGGCCGTTCGGGGCGGAGCCATCATCATGTGCAGCAAGTTTGAAGCTGCTGAGATCAAGTATGTGGGCAGGAGAGCCATTCGAAATTCGATGTGCAAGAAATCGAAAAGTCGCCAAAATTTCTCACGCCCTAGCGCCCCTTGACATAGAGATAAGCTTTTAATAACTTTTGATCATCATGCTCTCAGGATGATCTGTACCAAATTTGAAGTCGATTGGACGAAATCCCTGGGAGGAGTTCGTTCAAATTTAACTTGTGGAAATCGCTGTAACGAAAAAATTCAAAACAAAATGGCCGACTTCCTGTTGGGATTTTACCATGATGTTAAGATACTTTTTTGTGCGTCTGGGTATGATACATGTGTGTACCAAATTTCGTTTGCCTACGACAAACTAACCCCAGTGGGGAGGGGTTTTTGAAAATTTGTAGGGGGCGCTATTTCAGCATTTTGCATCGACTATGTGCAACCACCCAAAAATATCGAATTTCGGATGTGGCCTGACAAATGTGGAAAGTTAGAAGCATTTTGAAATTTGGGAAAGGGGTGAAATTGGGGCACAAAGTCGGGTAAAGAATAATAATAATAATTAAAGCTGCAAGCAGCGATGAACGGGCCCTCGCAGTCCACACGCGTCGGGGGGCATGCACCTAGATGTCTTGTCAGCTGTAATAAATAAAAAAAATAAACGTTATCTCTTACTTACATTCCCAGTATACAGGTAGGCACTCAACCCACGTATGTATTTTTCCAAAAAGTAGAATCTGAATACGTGCCCAATAGTTCAAGGTCTTCTGACTCTTTAAAAGTTAACATGGTGTCTCTAGCTCAAAGTATGAGGGACAAGAAGAGGTTGAAAGTCGATGAGTTTTGAAGAGGATTTGTAGATTTTCCAATTTACTTCCATTCACACTAATTACACTGCCACCAGAGCGCCACCTGTAGGCCGATTTGCACCGAATTTTGCGCAAACCCTCATCGGGCCATGGAACACAATCAGCAAAAGTATTGTTGTAATCAGACTGTATTTGGTCAAGATATGAAAGACTGTCTGTTTTGAAAACAATATGCAGGAATTTGTTCTTTTTTGGACTATCAAAATTGTTTTAATAACTTTTTGTCAGGAGGGTCCACAGATGCTACATGCAAAGTTTGGTGCAAATCGGTCAAATCGTCTAGGAGGAGTTTGAAAAAGTACGTTTTTCATTTTTCGCGATTTAGCGAATGGAAAGTTACAGCAAAAGTAGGCGTGGCTTACACCACACAATTCAGCTGAATTCAGAGAACACGTACATAGATTTAACAATGTGTGACATATCATGTGGGAATTATTAGCCAAAAACGCTTTTGTATTGAAAATAGCGCCACCTGCTGGTCATTTTTGGTGTGTGAGTTACAGGGGCCAGTCTATACCACCCTTATCAATTTTATTTCCATGAGTGTTATGGTGTTGGCACAGTGCCAAATATTAAATTAGACGGCCACCAGAGCGCCACCTAGTGGCGGATCGGTAAGTCCTTCGTCTGATATCCTCAGGAGGGCATTGACAATAATTATACCAAGTTTCGTGTTAATCCGCCCAACCGATGTTGAGATATAAAATACTTAAATTTAAAGAGCGCCACCCGGTGGTCATCGCCTGACATTTTGCACAGAGCTTCAGGGGCTCATGTGGAAGTAGTACACTGAGTTTCATGTCAGTCGGACACACCAATGTGGAGATATGCAACACTTCCTGTTTTGTACCAAATCTGCAGGAAGCTGCTATTTAATAACTTCAGCATTCTTTGGAATATCAAAATTCTTTTAATAACTTTTTGTCAGGAGGGTCCACAGATGCTACTTGCAAAGTTTGGTGGAAATCGGTGAAATTGCCCAAGAGGAGTTCAAAAAAGTAGGTTTGCGACATTTTGCGAATTTGCGGAAAAAAACGGTAGGCGGAAATGGGCGTGGCCTATACCATGAGATTCAGCACAATTCACTGAAGGCGTGGATATAAGGTTTTTGAATGTGCCACAAAGTATATGGGAGTTATGACCCAAAACGCACTTTCCTTGATTATAGTGCCACCTAGTGGTGACCATGTGCAACCACCCAATAATATCGAATTTCGGATGTGGCCGGACGAATGTGGAAAGTTAGAAGCATTTTGAAATTTGGGAAAGGGGCGAAATTGGGGCACAAAGTCGGGTAAAGAATTATAATAACAATTAAAGCTAGGGATTGTGGAGAGAGGAGATGGCAGCGTGAGACCGCGAGACTACTGTGAGATTTTGAGATTCAACATGGCGGCGCCTCGCTGCTAGATCAGATATCAACAAACTAACGTTAGCCAAACAAATATAATTACCTAACGGGTGACAACTCCAGCCTGCACCATCAGCCAGAGTGGAGGACCTAGAAGAGTTTATCGATCGTTACTACTACGAGTGCGTCATGGAGGGCCCTGCCGACAACCCCAATAAGAGGAAGAAGACCGACTCTGCCACCGATACGCAGGACTTATTATCTTCTGAATTCAGCGTCTTGGAATCCATCAACAAGAAGCTAGAAGTGCTCGGTCTGCTTCACCAGGAGATTAAAGACCTGAAGGTAAGCTTGGAGTTCACTTACCAGCAGATTAGCGACCTGCAGCAAAACAACGCTGAACTCCGCTCCACCTTAGTGGCGGTCACGTCAGATGTAGATCTCCTCAAAAAGGAAAATAAACTCCTGAAGGAAACTGTCCTCGACGTGCAGTTCAGAAGTATGAGAGACAATTTAATCATTTCTGGCATCCCGGAGAGCACAACAGACAATCCAGAAGTCTATTTAAAGAAGTTTATGGTGACGGCCCTCAAGATCCCGACGGAGACTGTCAACAACATCACCTTTCACCGCGTCCACAGGCTCGGACCCCGAGCAGGTCAGCGTCCTCGTCCCATCATCGCCAAATTCGAACATTATCAGCAGAAAATGCTCGTTAAAAGTAAAGGACGAGAGCTGAAAGGCACTTCGTTCGGTATGAACGATCAGTTCCCCAGGGAAATCAACAAGAGGCGGAAAGTGTTATATCCTATATTAAAAGAGCACAGGCAGAAGGGAAATAGGACCTCTCTTGTGGTAGACAAATTATACATAGATGGTCAACTGTTCCGCAACTCTACCACCACCCCATGGCTCTTCTAAATGAGATAAGTGCCCCTAAAACCACAAAACAAAGTAGAACCATAGCTTAATTATATTATCAAAGGAATATAAAAAAAAAAGATCAAAAGATGTGTGTATGCATGTATATATATTGGGGCTGCACTATTCTTGAAATAAATAAATAAATATAGGCATGTATATTTCATTCAAAATGGTATTCTTACACATTTCTCCTGCAACAGATAACTAAGCATTCCTGTGAATGCAATGCAATTAATTGTGCGGCCCGGGTATATATATATGTATATGTGTATATATATCTATATGTATGTATGTATATATGCAGATGTGTATGTATGTACATATGGATGTATGGTTGTATATGTGTACATAATGAACATAACACTGACTTAGTAAAAAGAAGGAGAAAAAAAAAAAAATCTCACAGGGTGTGAATGTACACTTCACACACTCCACCCAGTATTCTCCCTTTCCTTCTCAATTTTTTTTTTCCCTCCTTCATGTCCCCCCCCCCCTCCCCTCTCACTCATTCCCCCTCCCTCACCTCACACACAAATACACTCCATGTAACTCCTTTGTTTTTCAGGTTTGTGAATACCTCAACACGCAGGCGCCTCTGGTTGTTAACTGTGCTTATATATATTCTGATGCTCTGCTCCATAACTCTGCAATGCTTCACCATGACACATCGGTTGACTGTAATACATACACTTAACCATTACATCTACTCATGTAAAATCCACGCAGAGAGAAACTCACATAGAAACACACACAGATTATTTTCCATACCCACACACAGTATGATAAAACCCCCACTTTGTCAATGTCACACCTAAACTTGGTTTCCTGGAATGTGCATGGCATCCGCTCACAGGCGAAGAAAATTAAAGTGATGGACTTTGTCACAAAATTGAAAACAGATATATTCCTCCTACAAGAAACCCACTTGCTAAAGTCAGAAGAAAAATCTCTTAAAGATCCAAATTTTAATCAAATTTTTTCATCCTGCTATAACAACAGACAAAGAGGTGTCTCTATCATGGTCCACAAGAGACTACCATTCACTTTAAACAGCACGGTAACAGACCCAGAAGGCCGCTACATCATTATTCAGGCAACAATCTTTAACAAATTATATACAATCGTTAATCTGTATGCCCCTAATAATGATGATCCAGCCTTCTTTCACACAGTCTTCTCTCTACTATCTAACCTATCAGACAGCTCGACAACTATAATTGGAGGAGACTTTAACACAGTCCTAAATGCTTCATTAGACCGATCTAGTAACTCAGTACATACAAAGCAATCACAATCGGCTAAGGTAATACAGGAATATATGGATGATTTTGGGCTTGGCGATGGCTGGAGACTCAAATACCCATCGAAGAGGGAATATACTTTCTTCTCTCCTGTGCATCGCTCATTTTCAAGAATTGACCTTTTTCTCTTAAATAATTCCATCTCACAAAAAATTACCACAAAAATACACCCTATCATTATCAGCGACCATGCACCAATATCACTCAATCTGCAAATAGAAACCATCCATAGACGGTCCCCAACATGGCGCTTTAATATCTCTTTACTTAAAGACCCAGACTTTGATAAAATGGTGAGACGGGAGTGGGCAAACTTTCTTGAAGATAATGACTCTCCAAATTTATCTCCATCTTTAATATGGGAGGCTGGAAAGGCAGTAATCAGAGGGAAAATTATATCATACTCCTCCTACAAAAAGAAACAGGAATTGCAAGCGGAAAAAAACATTGAGGAAAAAATAAAACAACTAACACAGGAATATGCAAACAATCCAAGTGATCAGGTATGGACCCAATTACAGTGTGCAAAATCACAATTGGACAATATTCTATCAAAGAAAACTGAATTTATTATACAGCAACTAAGATATAATAACTTTGAACACAGTAACAAATCAGGAAAATTTTTGGCAAACCAGCTCCAACGTAATAAAGAAAAATCTCTGATAACAACAATCCAGGGGCCGTCCGGAAATTACACACAATCCCCTCAGGAGATCAATCAGATTTTCTATTCTTTCTACCATAACCTATATTCAACAGTAAACAATCCAAACCCAGAAGATATTCAGGCTTTTCTCGACAACCTAAATTTACCTCAATTATCCACGGAACACAGAAATATTTTAGATGCCCCCCTGACTATTAATGACCTGCAGAGCGCATTAGACAAAATGCCAACAGGTAAGGCCCCAGGTCCAGATGGCTTTCCTGCTGAATTTATAAAACATTTCTGGACTATATTAGCACCACTTTTCATCAGGACAGTGACAGAGATCAAAAACAACGGAGGTATAAGACCTCACATGAATAAAGCAGCAATCAAATTATTACTAAAGCCAGACAAAGACCCCACACTTCCTTCTAGCTACCGTCCTCTATCACTAATCAACAGTGATATCAAAATTATCTCAAAGGCACTTGCTTCTAGACTGGAGAAAATAATTGCAACAATAATTCATAATGATCAAACAGGCTTCATTAATGGCAGACACTCAAGTAATAACGTCAGAAGAGTTCTTAATTTGATAAGTAAAGCACAACGGGCTAATACCAAAACAATTGTTCTGTCACTTGATGCAGAAAAAGCCTTCGACAAGGTCAACTGGTCCTTCCTATTTGCCACCCTGAGTGGATTTGGCTTTGGAGAGTCATTTATCAAGTGGGTATCAGCCTTATATAATTCCCCTAAGGCCACAGTCACCACCAATGGGATCACATCTAAAAGCTTCACTTTGCAGAGAGGTACCAGACAAGGGTGCCCACTCTCACCTCCACTGTTTGCAATATTCATCGAACCATTGGCTATGGCAATCCGTCAGAACAGCAAGATCAGAGGTATCCATTCCGCCAATTCAGAGCATAAAATTAATCTATATGCCGACGACATTTTACTTTACCTACAAGAACCGAAATCATCTTTACATGAAGTATTTAATCTCATAACAAATTTTTCTAAACTTTCGGACTACTCCATCAACTGGTCCAAATCGACAATACTGCCAATAACGGAGAACTCTTGGAATCCTGCAGACCAAAAATTTTCTCTCCCTGTGGGCAACATAAGATATCTTGGCATAAATATTTCATCCAAACTATCAGACTTGGTCCACCTGAACTTTAGCCCGCTTCTAGATAAGATCTGTGGTGACCTGAAGCGCTGGAATAATCTTCCCATCTCCCTCCTGGGTCGAATAGCCACAGTTAAAATGAAAATTCTACCCCAAATTAACTATTTTTTTTCCATGATTCCATTCACTCCCACATCGAAATGGTTCCTGTCATTAGATTCTGCAATTATAAAATTTTACTCAAAGAACAAAACAGCAAAAATTAGCCTAAGTACCCTTCAGAAAAACAAACTGGAAGGGGGTTTGGACGCTCCTAACTTTAAACATTACTATTTGGCTAACCAGCTACAATACCTACTGAAATGGTTATACCCTAATGAAGACTACAACTCCTGGCTCGAACTAGAACAGGCGGACTGTAACAATATAAAACTTTCTGACCTCCCGTTTATCACCACTACACTCAAACGTCATAACTGTTTTAAGAACCCAATGATTGCTTCCACCTTGTCAGCCTGGTGGAAAACACTAGATATCACTAACTCTCAGATAGAACCTTGCTTGCTCTCTCCAATCTGGCACAACCCGGACTTTGAAATCAACAAAAGACCTCTCCATTTTAGCACATGGGAGTTGAAGGGAGTAACTCATCTCCATCACCTTTTCCAAGACAATATACTTATGACATACACAAACTTATTTCAAACTTTTGAAATAAGAAATGGAAATTTTCTACAATATTTACAACTGATAAAAACAATCAAGAAGAGAATTCCAGCTCCTCAGGACACTTTGCAGCCACCAGAATTTGCCAAACATATTACAAAGCTTTCTCCGAGTAATAAGAAGAACCTTTCCAAGATTTATAAATTACTGTCAAAGACCAGCTCTATACATTTACCAATTTTAAAATGGGAAAAGGAGCTGGGTGCTTCACCCGACCCTGACTTCTGGACTCAGATATGCAAAAATACATTTAAGATGACAAGACACACTAATATACAGCTTATCCAATTTAAAGTACTCCACAGAACACACATCACCCAACAAAAGATGAATAGAATGGGCTTTAGTCAATCTGACACATGCAATCAGTGTACTCAGAACACTGCAGACACCTACTTTCATGCACTCTGGTTATGTTCACCCGTCCAGCACTTCTGGTCAACAGTCACTCAAAAACTCTCCTCCATTTTGGACTGCAGGATCCCATTATCTCCCAACCTGTGCTTAATTGGTGACCTGATGACAATTGACCTCCCAAACAGCCACTGCAACTCTCTTCTTGTAGCTCTTGCCATCGCCAAGAAAACAATCCTAGTCAATTGGAAAGATAAACAGACCCTCAACATCAACCATTGGCTGAATCTCCTTGCAGAACATATTTCGCTGGCGAAAATTTCTGCCGGCCACAGAAATCAATTAACATACTTTACAGAAAAATGGTCACCATTTATTCTCTCACTAAACATGTCTGTATAGTGCCACTCAGCCTGTGAGCATATGCCACCTGTACATATAAATATTACAAGTCTGTAAAGACTGTTGTGTCATATGTAACCTGTTTCTGTTTCTGTTAATGATGTAACCCCTATTCCCTCTATCTCTTACACCACAATATACCACAGCGGTTCATCAGATTTCAAGGTCTTAAGCATGTGTTAGGCGCACCTTCTCCCCCTTGAATCCGGGCCTGCTCCCTGGCTCTGTGTGGGGTCGCGGGGTCGGGCGGTTTCCCCTGGGGGCGGTGCGTCTGGACTGCTCGTCCTGTGTGCCCGGAGGCGGCGGGGTCTCCCTGTGCTCCCTGGGCCGGGGGCAGCGTGGCCGGTCCCCCTTGGGGGGCTGTTTCCGCCCTGGGTGGTGCGGGGTGGGGCTACCCCCCCCCCCCCCCCCTCTTCGCTCCGCTCCCGCCCTTCCCCCTCCCTCCTCCCTCCCCCCTCTCCCCGTCCCTCCCTGCCCCTCTCTCCCGGCCTGGGTCTGTGGTGGTCTGGGGGGATACTGGCGGGGTTGCGGGTTGGCCTGTGCTCCTGCGCTTTGGGGTTCGGGGGGGCTGGGTGGGGCTCGTCTTCCGTGCTCCCTGGTGACGTGTCTCATCCTTCTGCTGGGGGTCGATTTGCTGCGGGCGGTGTGACCCAGGTCGGGACCATTGCGGGGGCCTGGCGCTGCAGTTGCTTGGGGGGCGGGGCTGGGTGGGGGCCTGTTGGGTTTCCTTGGGGCCCGCCTGGCCCACTGTCCATGGGCACTGGGGGCCTCGCGGCACTGGGGGTCTGGTTGGCGCCGCCTTCTAGCCCCTGTCATCCATCCCTCCAGCCTTCGGGCCGGGCCCACACTGGCCTGGCCTCCTAAACCACATTTTGTTCACTCTCCACACACTCCACAGTTTGTAACGCACCACATACACTCACTCTTCGAGGCGCAGACCACAGATGGGTTGGGGGGCTTCATGATGGGGCAGGCTATGGGACAGTGGTGTCCGGTAGCCCTCCATGCTGCACCCCGGCCCGTCCTTTTCTGTCCTCTAATTTTAAAGCACCACATACACCTACATTTTGGGGGACAAATGGGAACAGGTTCCAGGTGCCTTATGGCTGCACGGGCTGCAGGACAGCAGTGTGCTGTAGCCATCAGCCTTGGCCACACCTGTCTCCTATGTCCCTCAATTTTAATGCAGCACATCACACTTATGGGCACTCACATGCACATTCACGGTGTAGGGTTAATGATTCTCCGTCAGGGATCGGCGAATCATAGTAAGGGGGGGGGTGGTGGGTTAACATACACTTTTGATACGCTTGGCGTGGCTTGTGGGGCCCGGCCCTCCTGGGTTGGGGGCTGGGGCCAGGGAGCCCATTTACATCATGGTGGTGTTGCTGGGTTCCCAGTGTCTGGGGGGTCCCGTGGCCCTAGGGCAGGTGGGCCGGGTGGCGTCTGGGGGCTCTGTGGGTTCCTATCGGGGTTCTGCCTCCTGACCGGCTGTGGTTTTTGGGCCCTCTGCTGGGGAGGTCCCGATGGGGGATTCACTGCTCGTGGTGGGTCGCTCTCTCCTGTGTGTGGGTGGTGGCTCGTCCTGGGGGGTTCGGGCGGGTGGCCCCTCCTGGTCTTCGGGTTTCCCGGTGCGCGGGGGACATATGCCTTGCGGCATCACCGCCTCTTTGCCCCCCTCACTCACCCAGGCCTGGTTGGGCTCTCACTACCATCTGGTCCGGCGTCCGCTGGTGGCCGGCACCTGGGGCGGGCCCGTTTGGTGTGGTGCTGGTTCTCTCCCCGGGGGCGGTGCCGGGCCCCCGCGCCTGGCGCCTTGGGTCGGGGGTGGTCCCTGGGTGCGTCTTTGGTTGGGGGTTGGGCGGGTGGTCGGGGGTGGGTGGTGGTTGGGTGTGGGGGGTGGGGGCGGTCCGCGTCGGGCGGTGGGTGGGTGGGCCCTCCTGTCCCGCCTGTCTGGGGTGTGTCTCTGGCTCTCTGGGGGGGGGCGGCCATTGCCGCCCCTGGTCCTGGGGCCTGCGGGGCGTCCTGCCGCCTCTGTGGCTCCCTGGTCGTGGGGTCTGGGCGCTCCTGTGGTCTTGGGGTGACGGGCCGCCCCCCTTCCCCCGCAGGGCCGGCCCTGGACCCTGGTGTTGGTTTTCATAAACACATTGGGAGGGTTCAAATACACGCATGCATGTTCGTTACTTCAGCCCCGTGACGCATCACAGAGAACCGATGGGATCACTTCAAAGGGGCCCACTTGCTTCTCAAACTTTCCACACTGCGCTCTCTCTTCTCTACAGGCGGGCTTTCCCCCTCCACCAAGACTCTCACATTTTTGGTGTTCAGTATAGACTTCTCTTTTGTTTCTGTTTTTCAGTACAGTATAGTAGACATGTATATGTTTATTTCTGATAATCTGCATGGAGCACAACCACCTCAGGGCCACAATACGTCAGCTACACTGCCTGTTTATCCCTTTTTTTTTTGTTTGTTTGTTTGTTTTCCCTCCTTCTCCTCTGCATGCACTGTCACTATATAACTCAGGACTAGCACCTGCCCCCTCCCCCTTGCTTGTTCCTTACCTTCCCCTTAACACACCTTGGTGTATCACGGCCCTCTCTGGCTCATATTAGGAAGCTTTTCCAATAAAGGCTGATAGGCTAGTCTCCAGGGAGGGTAGGTGACGGTCACAACCACGCATTGTGGGTATAAAATACTTGACTGCAAGATTAACAGTGCATCAATCTTCACAAGAAGCTTGCACCCTTTTGTGGCGCTAAGCTATGAAGACCAATGCAGACAAGTAGGAGAGAAAAAAAAGAAAAAAAAAAAAAAGAAAAAAAAGCATGGCTAGCTCCAAAGTGCCGCACGCTGATACGGTCACGGACAGCAGCTTGGGCTCTCAACCCCCAGTTTGGTTCCTAAGAGAGATGGAAAAATAACTGAGGTGATTCAGAAGGCTTTCACTGCCTGTCTCAATCAAGTGGATGCATCGATTGAGAAGCTGGAGGGGGGGTTCCAAGCTAATGTGGACAGGATGACCCAACTGGAGCAAAAATGTGCAGAGCTGGAGCAATCGGTTACCAGCCTACACCGAGACTACGACGAGTTAGCGGAAAAACACAGCCAGGCTGAGGCTCAACTCAGGGCGCAATTCAATGAACAGGAGAACCGACAGCAGAGGAAAAATCTGAGGGTTGCAGGGTTTCCAGAGGGAGTTGAAGGTAATGACGCTGTTGCCTTCCTCGAAAAATGGTTACCGTCGATACTGGATCCTTTATACACCTGAAATTGAAAGATTGCACCGTACGCTCGACAGGAAGCCACAGGAGGATGGTATGCCAAGGGCTTTTGTCATAAAGTTTCTCAGCTACAGGGATACCGCTCGTATAATGGAAGCGACGCGAGGAAAAAGGGAGCTGATGTACGGCAAGTCTAAAATAATGTTTTTTCCTACCACTCTACACAAGAAGAGGATGGCCTTTAATGCACTCAAGAGACAACTTTGCCAGGCTAATGTGAGATATGGGATGTTTTACCCTGCAACCCTGAAAGTGGATACCCGTAGTGGGGGGACAAGGGCCTTCGACTCGGCAGAGGCGGCAGAGAGGTTTCTTCGCAGGGAATACCCAGACATGTTCAAATACAATATTGAACTTGGACATGATCAAACTGTTTAAAAAACACTGTCCAGAGGAAAGGGAGCTACCGGAGCCTTAACATATTATCCGCACCTCACCCATTTTCTCTTGCTCAGTCTCGGGGAAATTCCGTTTTTTTGATTCGTTTCTTACACATGTCGCCATGACTCACACAACGAGAGAACACTCGCATGCCGGCGTATTTATATGCAGATCGCATTCATGAGGTGATTTGCATGACCATTTTTGGTTGAACTAGGGCATGTAGAGGGCGGAATATGAGGCGGATCTGGGTGCGCACAACTCCAGGAGGACTGTGATTTATAAAGAGAACATTGCGTGCAAGTGTGCGTGCACATGGTTTTATAAATCAGATTATTTTTTGGCGCACGCCATTTTCAGCTTTTGGGCGCACGTCAACTTTTAGTATGAATCCTAAGCACTCTTTTATAAATGAGACCCCTGCTCACTAACACATAGCGCTATATATTTCTTAAAGAAGAGTTGCTGAGAATGGGGCTGGAGGACATTTGGCGTGCATTAAAAAAAAATACTCATTTTATTCCCCTGTTCACAACAGTTATACTCGTATATATCTATTTCTGTTACCCTCCTGCAGAGTACATCGGGTTACCTCTTGTGAGTATCTGGCAAGGTCCTTATCAGACTATGCAGCCTTGTTAGTTACAACCCCTACATCCACACAAGGTGCCAGACGTAATAGATGGAGATTTACATCACATCTGCTTGATGATTCGGAATTTGTAAGTATGATTAATAGGGAAATCAGCTCATTTCTGGACATAACCCAAAATACAGCAAATCCTAACATTGTATGGGATGCCATAAAAGCTTGCCTCAGAGGACAAACAATAGCATACACCTCAGGTAAACGTAAAAAATATAAAGAAAAAATCCAATCCCTGGAAAATAAGATAAAGGATTTAGAAAAACAGCATGTTCAGACGCAGGATAGTAATGTTCTCCAACAACTCAAATCTAAACAGGTGGAATATAATATGCTAAACACACACACAAGACAGAAAATGCAATAAAAAGAATAAAACATAAATACTATGAACAAGGAGACAAAGCGGGGAAACTTTTAGCTTGGCAGATAAAAAAGGAGGAGACGAACATGACAATATACACAAATTAAAAAGATGATACATTCACTAGTATTTCTAGTGAGATTAATGAGGCTTTCCCAAGCTATTATAAATCCCTATACACATCACAAGGATGTAATCATACATTGAGCATTTCTTAGACAAGCTTGACCACCCCGCACTATCAGACTGTAATAAAGTAACACTAGAGGGCAGTATTACAAAAGGAGGTGACAAAAGCCTTGTCACTACTTGCATCTGGAAAATCGCCAGGTCATGACGACTTCCCCATGGAATTCTTCAAGGTATTTTGTCCCAAATTATTAGAACCCATGCTTGCCATGTTTAATTATGCCATAGAAAAAAGAGGGAACGCCGCAAACTCAGCTCCAAATAAAAAAGGAATTTTATTAAAGACAACGTTTCGGCATAGGGCCTTTGTCAAGTGTTAGGACTAGACAAAGGCCCTATGCCGAAACGTTGTCTTTAATAAAATTGCTTTTTCCTTACTTGCATAGGGCCTTTGTCAAGTGTTAAGACTTGACAAAGGCCCTATGCCGAAACGTTGTCTTTAATAAAATTCCTTTTTTACTTGGAGCTGAGTGTGCAGCGTTCCCTCTTTTTTCAAGTTTTCTACTCCATCGCCAGCACCTCAACAAAGACAATCTGCGGTGTGCGTTGCTCTTCTCCTATCTAATTATGCCATAGAGACAGGTAACCTCCCAGAGTTGTTAGAAGAGGCACTGATTATTGTATTGCCCAAGTCAGGCAAAGATCCCAAACTGTGCAGCTCGTACAGGCCTATTTCAATTCTACCCAGTGACTATAAAATCTTCTCTAAAATCCTTGCTCTGCAACTTGAAAAGGTTCTTCCTGATATCATAAACATGGACCAAACAGGATTTATTTAGAACAGATCATCAATTGACAATGTAAGAAGATTTTTTAATATAATCCATGGCTCCAGATCTTCGCCTAACCCATGTGTCGCTGTGTCACTGAAAAATGCCACAGTGTAAAAAAAAACCCCATAAACATAAGTACCAGATCAGCCCATCCCTCCCTCCCTCCTGATCTTTACATTTGGAATACACAACGCTAGTTCCCTAGACCATCTAGCCAGTGTAGGTGGTTGTACATCTTTCCATTGCATGGCCACACACTTATTGGCTGTAAGATTAGTGGCTGCTGTGCAGAGATAAAGTGTGGACGCAGTCACCACTTTGTATACCATGAATAGCCGGGTTAGATCTTATAGCTGCTGCCAACGGCTCGATAGCAACAGCGGATAATAGAGGCGAAAGGCAACAGCCCTGTCTAGTGTTGCGTGATAAAACAAATCTGTTTGAAATGTCCTTATTGGTGTGTATCTGTGCTGTAGGGTGTCTATAGAGCAGCTTGACCAGGTTAATAAATTTGGGACCTATATTGAATTTTTCCATGGTCTCAAACAAATATTGCCAGTCGACACGGTCAAAAGCTTTTTCTGCGCTGAGTGACACAGCGACACATGGGTTAGGGTCAGATCTGGAGCCATGGATTATATTAAAAAATCTTCTTACATTGTCAATTGATGATCTGTTCTAAATAAATCCTGTTTGGTTATTTTTTTTAAAATACAAAAAAGTTATTTTTTAAAAAATACAAAAAAGTTATTTTTTTAAAAATACAAAAAAGTTATTTTTTAAAAAATACAAAAAAGTTATTTTTAAAAAAATATAATAAAGACGAAAAAAACAAAAGACAATTTCCTAACCTAAACTCCTACCTTTCAAAACAGAAGAAAATAACATGACAATGTCAGATAAAAAGGGCTTCTCACTCCTACTAATACTGCTTTTGTGCTCTATTAACAGTGCTCCACAAAAATGATACAAGAAAAACCTACTAATAATACTGTAACAGACAGGGTGATGTGATGTTATGGGAATGGTTCTGTTACTGTTAAGAATGTGTTCAGCTACAGCAAAAAGTCTCTTTCAGTAGTTACTGAGTTTCCGTAATGTCAGTGAACATCTCACTCCCAGCAGAGTTATGTGTTTTAGAGGCTGTGAAGTGTGGAAGCAAAAAAAGTCAAGGTCTTGAGCTGTGCCAGAAAGCTCGCGACCTCGCTCCTTTCTTCTCGAACGGACTTCCTTTGTCTCCCATTAGTTATCAAAAACTCAAATACTCAGAGGTCAAAAAAATCACTGGAGACACGTAGAATCAGATGCAACTGAGTTTAATGTGCTCACAGGCAACAAACACGTCACAACTCAATGAGTCAAGCTCCGGAGCAGAACTGGAATTTCTTTGTTCACACTCGCTTTTTATTGTGAAAATTTCTGCTGAGTCGTCTTTTTTCCTTAACCCTTCCCACTTGGTGCTTATCATAACGGTGTCACATTTCTGCTGAGTTTACACTTTTTTAGTCCTTCCCACCATATCTGTGTCACATTTCTGCTGAGTACTACACTTTTTTTAGTCATTCCCCCTCTAGAGTCATATCAGGACAAGCTGCAATTCCCCTAACTTTCCACCAGTGTTTTCTGAGCCCATCCTCATGCTATTTTTAGAAATGATTCACAGTGAATCCTAGGTACTTCACCACAATGCTTAAGTGCTCAATGAGTGTGTGTGTGTGTGTGTGTGTGTGTGTGTGTGTGTGTGTGTGTGTGTGTGTGTGTGTGTGTGTGTGTGTGTGTCATAAGAATACATGAAATATTAAACCAGTGTGGGATTTGTCAGTTGCACAGAGTACACGTATCTTTAAAGGTCAACCAATACTATGGTATAAACACTACAGTAAATATTACACTACAGAAGCCTGTCAATTAATACTGGCACCTATGTGACCTATGTGAGATACCAACTTGTAATTGGCAGAGGCTTGATAAGAGGGTTGCTGTTATGCCTGTTTTGTGTGTGTGTGTGTGTGTGTGTGTGTGTGGAAGCCAGGAGCGGGAGTTGTTAGTTAGCTGCTAATGAGAGAAGACACTTTTATATGCAGACAGGCTTGTTATTTTGGCGTTGGTTATGGCCCACAGTAACCTGTGTACGGTTAAGGATCTAAACCACTCCAGAGCACTACCACAGATGCCCACATGGTGCTGCAACCGGGATACTAAAAAATTGTGGTCCACAGTGTTGAAGGCAGCTGTTAGGTCCAACAAGACAAGAATTACATAATCACCAGAATCATTTGCCAGGAGAATGTCATTAAAAACCCTTAGTAGAGCTGACTCTGTGCTGTGCAGGGTTTTTAAAACCAGACTGAAAGACCTCCAGGATATTATGCTCATCCAGAAAAGATTTTAACTGTGCATGAACAATCTTCTCCAAGATTTTCGAAATGAAAGGCAGGTAGGAGACGGGCCTGAAATTAGCCAATACAGTGTGGTCGAGGCCTGGTTTCTTCAGCAGGGGCTGCACTACTGCATGTTTAAAGCTTATGGGGACAACACCAGAAGACAGACTGCTGTTAATGATGGCAAAGACCAGCTGCCCTATACTAGGGAAGATTTCTTTAAAAAAGTGAGGAGGGACAGCATCACAAGGGGAACCTGATGGCTTGATATGGCCAACCACATCATCTAAAAGTGACAAGGTCACAAGCTCAAATCAATGGACAGAGACAGCGGGGTCAGAGGCAGGCGCTGAAATGAGAGCCCTTGTGTTAATAACCTTATCTATGAAAAACTGCAGGAAGTTATTGCATAGCTCAGGGGATGCTTCCAAGCAGACAGACTGCGGGGCATTTAAAACAGAGTCAATAGTTTTGAATAACATACGAGGGTTATGGCTATTTGACATAATGAGGTTTGACAAGTATTCTCTTTTGACTTCCTTAATAGTGTTCTGATAACAACAGTCCTTTAAGATTTGGAATGAAACATGGAGCTTGTCCTTCTTCCACCTGCGTTCAGCTTTGCGGCACTCCCGTCGAAGCACGAGTCCTGTCACTGAACCAGGGCTCAGGTTTCACTTTAGGCTGCTTTGTTTTTAATGGAGCCACAGAGTCCAGAATGGTTCGGCATGAGGAGTGGAACCAGGAGCTGAGCTCCTCCGTGTCAGCAGACATTGAGTCAGAGGAGGCACAGAGCTGATCGAAAGCAGCAGAGAACTGACCAGCAGTGGAAGGGTTAAAAGTCCGACGGCGCTGAGCAGGAGCGCAAGATTTAACTGCAGCACAAGAAAAAGCAACTTCAAACAATACGGGCATATGGTCAGAAATTTTCACAGATCTTCAAGTTAAACACAGACAAACCATGGGAAAGAACGAGATCTAATGTATGACCATGTTCGTGTGTGAGACCAGACACACACTGCACCAAATTAAAAGAGTCAATAAGGCTTAAAGCCACAGTGTGTAGGAATTTCTCCCATCTAATGTTGAAATCATATATTGCATTCAAACAGATGGCACACTCTAGCGCCTCACTGTTTCAAACACGTATTGCAACAACTGTAGCCACTGTGTACCAAAAAGCTATGATAACACTGATGAAACCATGTCATCCGATACTACATGGAGTATCCATTCAGGCTCTTACACAGACACACGCGACGCGAGTTGACAAACCCCCTCCTCACCATGCTGGCTGTGTTTACAACGTAGGATTGTTGGGGCAGATGTAAATTAAAACAGCTGTTAGTGGCCAGCAGCACTACTGCCGCATAACGAAACCCCACTCTTTGAGCATAATGCAGGATCATGTATTATGCAGCATCACGGAAGACGGAGACGGAATCCTCGTCGCCAAGAAAGTGCAAAAGGGGATCAAAAAGGCAGCGTGACCAGCGAATTAAAAAAACAAGGGTCAGCATTGGGGTTGCCTTTCCCAGGTGGAGAGAGCTGCTGAAGGAGAAAGGTAATACAATCACAGGCCAGCGCTAACAGCGGCTAACAGCGGCGCAGTGATGCGAGGACAGGGATGAGGCTGTTAGCGACTGGCCGCTAACAGCGGCTAACAGCCAACAGCGGCACTGGCCTGAGATTGCATTACCATTCTCCCTCAGCAGCTCTCTCTGCCTGGGAAAGGCTACCCCGATGTGGGCCTTCGTTTTTTTAATTTGCTGGTCACGCTGCCTTTTCTATTCCCTTTTGCGCTTTCTTGGCGACAAGGATTCCGTCTCCCATGATGCTGCATATGCATGATCCTGCATTATGCTCAAAGAGTGGGACTTAGTTTCAAATGTGCCAGGGTAGTAGCGAAGCGCCTCTTGCTCCTCTCCTTCGGCTCCTCAGTCACGCAGTGCTGGCCTGGTTCTCAACGAAAACGCCGAAGGCGGTGCTGTATGTCCCTTGCTGGCGGGTGTATTCTCAAAATGGCAAAACATAATGGAACCCCACAGACGACTTACCCGCACAATGTACAAACAAATCCGAAATTCTCCTTTTACGAGAATAAGTCAGATTATTGGTGGAGGTAATAATACACCAATGATGACATATTTATGAGTGCAGACATCAATTTTTGCCAATAAACAACTGAAAATGTTACACAATGTCCCTTTAAAAAGTCCTTCACCAACGGCTTATCAGGACAGCACACATGGATATTAAAATCCCCAAGAAAAAGGACACGATCGTATTTTGGCATGATTTCAGCCAGAAAATCCGATAAGTCTTTCACAAAGTCCTTGTTGTACTTGGAGGGCCGGTAGATGACAGCGCACATCACCGGGTCAGAGCGACCCACCTCAAATAAAGTCGCTTCAAAGCTGACGAAAGAGGATGACACAGCGCACTGCTTACATTTAAAGTCATTTTTATAAACAGTCGCCGTTCCTCCTCCACGGCCTGACGTCCGCGGGGAGTTAAAATAAGAACAACCAGCCGGTAAAAGTTCGACAAGAGCGCTGCACTCACCAGCACCGATCCAGGTCTCTGTCACACAGAGAAAATACAGGCCACGGGAGCTGAAGAAATCCCTCAGGATAAAAGTTTTGTTTGCCAGAGATCTGGTATTTACCAGCCCAATCCTGGCAGGAGCCGGGGCCTGTGTTTCGGCGGATCGGGGAGCCCGGAGCAGCGTCTTCAGGTTCCGGAGATTCACCCCGCGCTAAGGGAGCCGGGGAGAGCAGGGGCGGTGGGGCCGGAATCCCTGAACCAGACCGGCGACAGGTAGCAGGCAGGCGTCGATCGGGTCCAGGAAACTCCAGGGCACAGCGAAGGAAAAGGATAATCCATGTCCTGACCAGGAAATGGACGAAGATCGTGCCAGGCAGACCTTCAGCTTCACCAGCCGACCGCCGCGTTTACCGCGGTGACAGGAGCGGGATCTCTGACATTATGTCTCAGATCTAAGAGGGATTGGCGATCATAGGCTACACCAGCAGAGACTCGATCTGTACAGTGCCAAGGATTACAAACAACAAAAATGCCAGCCAGAGTGGGAGCAGCAGACGGCCTGCCATACACACCGGCGCCATCTTGCTTACACACCAAAAAATAATGACCTGGGTCATAACAAATATTACAAAAAAATATGAAGTCCATAATTTGAAACGAACTGCTTTCTTTCCTTCTAATTTCCATTTTTACTTTACTTTATTTTTACTTTACTATCTATTATTTGTGTTCATCTTTCATTGCAATTTGTTTCAGCTCTCATGTATTGTTGTGTTTGTTTTATATCTTACAGGTTTTTTGTACATTATATTGTTGAATAAAGTTTTTAATTAAAAAAATAATCTTTTTTTTTTTTAAATAATGATGCCATTTAAATGTTATTAAGGCTTAAGGTTCTGCATAATTAAGGGTGTGTTCATTTTGATTGACAGCCTGTATGCTCTGCCCAGGACCACCATTAGCGCGTTCACTGACCCACTGACTGCTTGATTAAGTTAGGGTCCTATTATGCCTTGGTGTTAAACTTATGGAGTGTATGGAGTTATAAAGCCTCATGTCTGTTTTACATATCTCAGTCATTGTGGAGCTTTGTTTACATCCCACAGTAAGACATACATTGATGCAGAAACACCTTCAGCCAGTTTGCAAATCAATATTTGTGGCTGTTCCACCACTCGTTAGACCTGTCAGTTACAAATATGGCAGAGAAGTGCAATTTTAGAGACTGTCTCACACCGACTTGGTTCTCTAACAGAGCAGCTGTCATTACGTGCGACAATTACGCACGGCTGTGGCTATTAATAGCGCCCGTGCCAATAATTCAACACATGTAGGCCTACCTGCACACCATCATCGCGATTGTCATTACGATACGATAAATTTATAGCTCTTATATTTAAACACACCTTACAAATTGCTGCCCAATTTAGGATGAAATCAAGATTAAGAACATGGAAATAATGTCTCAAGCGAAAGCTAATTTAAAAGAATGATAGTAAATTCCATCAGGTATAGGCCAAATAATTAAGTAGGCTAAGCCTAATTAAGCCTACAAGAAATATTTTAGACAACACAGTGAAGAATGTGAAATGTCACATTATTTACTCATATTGGCAAACCTACAAACAAGGCCTAACTCTAAATCTCATTGTATATTTCCTGTCCACCATATCCCATTTTCACCCAGTCTATCTGAAATATTTTGCATCACAGTGGTCCAAGGAGTAATTAGAAACTACTTTTTAAACTGTTGAGTTGTGCTGTCTTACTGTCAGCGTCCTATAGTAAATATGAATTTAAGTATATCTCTGATGTAACCAGTTAGAACTGGAAGTGGCGATGAGGTCAGAAAATATAGGCTACTAAAAGTTTCTTGAAAAAGTTCTCAAAAGGTTTAACTCAAAATTCCTCCACATAGCCTCCTTGTCTTGCTTCTTCCAAATTTACCAAATAGTTTATTTTGACAGACCAAACAATTTGCCCATGACTGTGATCTGATCTTTTAATCCTTAATAAAAACAGATGCAACTGTTAACTATAATTGATTCTTTTTTTTCCATTACATTCATGTTGACAGTAGTGCTGACTTTAAACATGATAAATAAATAAAAAGCACATAAACATACCCGCTGATGCTTAAACCTGACAGTTACAGTTATATTGATACAAACTAATGAGGTGTTTGCAGTAATGATGCTGGCACTTAGACCTTGTGTGTGTGTGCGTGTGTCTCTGTGTGTGTACTAGCTTTTCCCACAGATTGAGGAAGCCATGGTGCTGCCACTCAGGGAGTCAAGAGACCGATATGAAGAGCTCAAACAGATTGATGATGCCATGAATGAGGTGAGAGGATTTATAGGATTAATTTGCTTTGCCCTTTGTGCAGACTGTGACTCATAACAAGTAATGTTCTCTTCAGGTGCAGAAAAAGAAAAGTGAGAACTTGACCATGGGAGGGAGGAAGAAATAAGACATTGCTGAAGAGGTAGGAAAGAAGAGAACCTGAAGTTCACGGCCAGGCTTCTAACTGGGACAAACACAGATTGTTTTTATAATTCTAATCTGTGTATTTCAGCACCAGCGTGTGTAGAGCACCGGTGTGAAGCAGTGTGACATAAAGGAAATGGAGTCATCAGACACACTGGTCCATTATGGGCTGAAGGCTTTCCGTCACTGTGTCCTCTCCTCCCTTGTTGCTGTTAAGGAGCAGAGGAGCAACAGGATGTGTGATGAGGGAAGATCATGGGAATTTCCATTCAGTCACAGAAATGTGATGGATGTGAGACGCGTTACAAGCTACTGATGGACTCAAGGACCAGATGTACTATCCATAGCCTTTTTTAGGTAAATGTCAACATTTGTACTGCACAGCCTACATCAGTGAACAATATTTAGATGCATATCTTTTATTGTTTTTTTTTATTTTAGATGTGTTGTTTTTTTATAGATTGTACAGATTTTCCTGACCTTTGTTCATTCCTACAAAATAAAAGGATTACTTTAATTACAGACATCTGTCTGGACTGTTTGTGTCTCTGCTTATTATTGTTGAACTGAATACTTATTTCATTTTTTTATCTGCAACACAGCCTTTTGACAATGGTTTAATGAATCCAAACCTTTTCTATATTCCATAATACATACACTGTATGAACATGTAATGTTTATGTATCATATTCTGCATATTTATGGCCCATTTACAATGCTGGATAACTGAACCAACAAAGTCTGCAACTGCTAAAACAACCTACTCATTCACACAGTCTGTGGTCATTTGATTACATTCAGGAATATACTCCCGTAAGCACAGTACTCACTGAACTGAAAAGGGAGTCACTAATCACTTTTTTATGTTGACAATGTATTAAGGACTGTGTGTAGAATCAAAGGGATTGCTCTTTGTGATGACCTCATAGTGATTTTCTCCCCAGCTCAGTAGAGCATTTTAGCAACTTTCAGCTCATTGGTTTGGTTTTATGAACTGAAGCTTTAATGATTTGTATGTTTCAGCCTCGGCACTCTTGCTAACCTTGTTTCCAGCAGCAGCAGGCAGCTGTGTTCACTGAAAAATTCTGACAAGCTCTGCACTACCTGGTCAGCTGCAAACAACAGACAGACAGTTAGAGACTAGCTGATGAACATAATGGAGCATTAACAGTCAAAAAGACCAATATAATAATAATATAATATAATAATAATATAACTGGTGGAGACCAATGCAGACCTAAACTAGAGACCATCTTGCAATGTATCACTGCAGCCACAAAACAGTGATCAGTGACTTAAACAACCACATTGAACGTGAAATCAAATGGAGGAGCAGCTGATGTGTGGAGCTCCTGCCTAACTCCAACTGTTTTTAGCTATAATAGCATATTTTAAAATCTTAAAAGTTTTTAATTTTTGGGTACTCTCTTACTACTCATCTCAATCAACGTGGTCAGTGAGCCTAAAGCTGCGTATGGCTTTTACAATTGTGATATTCAGTGGATTTCTCTGCCTGGCCTTCTACCTCTGCTGTGAATCAGCCTGAGAATCAGCACTGCTACTAGGCCTTTAAGGCCTAACTCCAGCTGAGGCCCAGCTACCTTCAGCCTGTTTCCATACTGGTCCAGCTCCAGCTCCAGCTGCAGCCCAGCACCCAGCAAATGCCCAGGCAATAACCATTGTGGCATATCTCCTGCTGCAGTGTGGCCTGGAGCTCCAGCCTCAACACTGTGATCCATCCCCTGTTGCAGTGTGGCATGGATCTCCAGCCTCAACACTGTGATCCATCCCCTGCTGCAGTGTGGCCTGTGTGTGGCCTGGATCTCCAGCTTCAATACTGTGATCCACCCCCTGCTGCAGTGTGGCCTGTGTGTAGCCTGGATCTTCAGCTGTAACATTGTGATCCAGCTCCTGTCAAACTAACATCAGTGTGACTGATACGTGACTGGTAGGACTCTCTTGTTTAATCTTTAACTGTTTATCTGAAAAATGCCACCTAAAAAGTGTGAAGAGGATTTTGTTTCTGTCTCAACTGTACGTGACCTCTTGGATCAACAAAAAGCCTTCTATAAAGACCTAATCAAACAACAAGAAAACAGCTTCAAGGGTTTTGTTCAAATGATACATGACTCCAACAATAAACGCTGTGATGACTTGAATAGAGAAGTACAGGATCTCAAAAGGAGCCTAGAATACTCTCAAAAAGAAGTTGATGAGTTGAAAACTACTTTTGAGTCTTTGACATCTGGCACTATCAAACATCTTCAAGCCAACACAGAAGATTTGAAAGCTGATAACAAACAAGGGATGGCTAAGGTCCTCCGGCACTGGCCTTTTAACCATACCAAAACCCAGAACAAAAACCCATGGTGAGGCAGCTTTTAGCCACTATGGCCCCCACCTGTGGAACAGCCTGCCAGAGAGCCTCAGGACTGCAGAGACTGTTGATATTTTTAAAAGAAGATTAAAGACACACCTTTTTAATCAGGCTTTTAACTAATATTTTAAACTCGTCTTATGTTCTTATCTGGTTCTATCCTATTTTATGTTGCTGCTTTTATCTTGCTTTTTAAGATGATATTAATCTTAATAATTTTCTGTTTTTATTTATTTATCACTGGTACTGTATTTATTCTATTTTATTTATAATCTTATGTATTTTATTTTTGGTACTGTATTTATTTTATTTTATTTATTCTTTTAGTTTTTAGTTTATGATTTTATCATAAATTGATTTTATCATAAATTGCTCACAGAGTAAATGTATGGTAAATGAACGTCTATGCTTATATGAATATGAGTAGGATATGTGGCACTGAAACTATAACCAGTGTTACTTACTAACATGGATATATGGTTGTATATGAAACTCATGAACCTGAATATGATGATGCATAAGAAAATCATACAATATGGTGATATGTGAACTTAACATGAGTATATGGTATTACAAATCCTATCATCTGTCAACATTCAACTGATGGAGGTGAAAAACCTGGCGGCTGTTTAAACCAGGAAAAGTCCCCCATCGGCCCCTTCCCGTTAGGCGGCCCTAGTAGATGAATCTTGAACAGAGTGATCAGATACATCACACAATGAAATGCAACCTTGTAATGATGAAATCATTTGCATAACTTGAATCTGATTACATTTTCCTCTTGTAAAGGCACAACAATGAATATGAACATTTAAAAAATGATTAAAAATGATCAAAAATAATGATTAAACATTGGTTACAGAAAATAAGGACTAAAAATGATGAATTAACAAAGATTAAAAAATGATTATTTATATAATATGTTTGTATGTGGTTGTGGTGTATATATTCCCCCTTCTCTCTTTCAAGAGAGAGTATCAGCCATTGTTCATCATTCTTTCTCACAGTTCCTCCTCGTCCTTTGAACTGTCCATGTAATCAGGGATTGGGAACAAATGTGGTAATTCCTCCCCCCTTTTCGCTAGAAGAATTCTGCGCACCAATTGTTCAGGGGTGAGCATACTTAGCATTTGTGTTCCCTCCATGTCCATTATGAGGTTCAGCCTCTTGTCCATTGCTTTCACACACCATTTCTTCAGGATAGGCACGATGCAACATGTCAACAAGGAGAACAGAATTATTACTATCAGTATAATTATCCCTATCTTAGCCAAAACGGCTCACCATTTCCCAAAAATTTCCTCTGGCAAATCCCACTTAATGCTTTCGCCCCTACCAGCATGAATTCCTCTGGAATCCCTGTAGGAAGACCAATGTTGTTAAGATAAATTTGTTCATCTGATATCACCTGTCTCTTCTGTCTCTGTGATTTGTCTCTAGCTACACGGATCCCCAACACCTCTTCCACCCCCTCGTAGGCAACCACCACAGGCACCCGCATACGCACGAGTGTGCAGAGTCCGATCCATCGAGGGGGCAGAGTGTTCCTTAAGACATTATCTCCACACATCCAGTAGCTATCTGCAACTGTCTGCGTCTGCTCCTCCAGTAACGCCAGACTAGGAATGGTCATAGTTAAATTTTTACAATTCTGTTTGAGTGGGGCAGGATTCTCAAACCAAGCTCATCTACTTTGTAATTTGTCGGAGGCTCTTTTTGTGAGGTGGAAATTTCAAATTTCTTACATTGATCAAGTATATCACAATTGAAACTCTCACATTTAGTCAATAGTCCATACCTTTTAAGAGAACCGTACAGTATTCGACATACAATACCACACATAGGATATCTATACACATCCCACGGCATTCCGCGTGGCAGATTTTCCTGCGCTGTAAAATTCCCTTCACTACATTCACGTCGCTGCTCTACAGCACATCCTGTAAATGTGTAAGTTTCAGGTATAACTGTTGGTAAGATGGTTGGAGCACCTGCACACACTATACATTCCTCAGATGTCATTCCCTTCGCTGTATACTGAGCCCACTTATACCACTCGTTATGACTGGCTACTTCCCAAAGGTTGTCAAAAGCTGGTTTCACACTTCTCTGTTGGGGTTTAAATGCCACATCCTGGTCTATTTCCCCAGTGGGGGCCTCTAAGCCCTCCTCATCCTCATAGTCATCATACACATCATTTCCTAGTTCGGGAACATGTGTACCTATGGTTCCTGTAGTGTTTGGGATCAGCATCATTTTCAAATCATTAGTGTCATCTGGCCTCTGTGTAATGGCCTTCTCAATAACTTTGTCATTAGTCGGGAAATTTGGAGTGCCGGTTGTGGTGATCTCTGCAGCAGGTGCTGATGTTCTAATCTGCATAGTTAGAGCCCTAGGTTTATCAGTTGGAGGCTGAGCCACAGCAGGAGGCGTGGTTAAACTCAAAGGAAGCAATGCAGCCGGAACTAGTCCTTGTCTTACCCTGGCTTCAAAATCACTCTGACTAACTGTTAATAAATCTGTCCAGGCCCTCTCTGTCTTCCTTGTTCTTCCCCCTCTAAAGGTGTTAATGAATTCTAGAACATATCTCCCAGGTTCATCGCTCACCGTGTTTCTATCACTTTCATAGATCCAAGCGCCCTCCCCCATGTAGACTCTCACCTCACTATTCCTTTCCATGCAGCTCTCATACACCCCACTTTCAAAATGTATTCTCCAATCACACAGTGGGAAATTCCCGGCTCCTGTATAGCCTTTGTATCTTTGAGGAGGATCACATTACGAATCCCATCAGTAGCCAGCTGCTGGGAAGGGATGTGCTTTCTAATTTTTCCACCCTCCCCTACTGGCCTCATTACCCTTGGAGTTAGAAAGCTCTTTAGTGTTGTTTTTTCCGCAGTCAGCCACGTGGTTGTTTCTGGTTCAGCTATTTTAACACTTGCTGTAATACTCCTATGTGGAGCGGGGGTTACGGGTGATGCTGTGATGATCTGTTTGACTAAAAAATTTATGTCCCAAGGACAAACTCTCCGGGTTTGCTCTCCTCCCTTGACTGTCACGATCATCTCCAATGAATAGGTCATGTTGGGTTTAACCATTCGTTTGTCTAATTGGACCCGCCAACCTCCTGATCCGAAAGTTACCTCTATCCCACACTCATCTATTCCCCACACCGACACTCCCGTTAGGAAATCTCGCGTATAGCCACGGAGCACATTCTGCTCTTGGTTCAGTATGTCACTCTCCAGCACTCGGAGTGTTCGTTGTGTGACGCTGGTAGATACATCCAGACTTGGGATTTCTAAGCTTATTGTATCGCCCACCAGTTCTCCTGCCAATGGAGCCTCTCTCGGGACATCTGGATCCATATTATTCACTCGACTCAATTTAGTGTATGTTCGAAAATTTGTGGCTTTCTCATCATTTTTACAATTTACCCCTGCGAAATACTCATCATTAGGATTTCTTGTCCTATCCATTTTAACCTCTATTTCGAGCTCCTGATCCATTGTGATTCTTATTTGGCATGAATAGCTGCTCATTCCTATCTCTTTTTCCCCTGACTTCATTCTACATAAGGTTGTTTTGTTTAGTTCAACAATAATTTCACATTTTGTTCCATCCCCTTTTATCTCATCAGGGATGATCACTGTTCCAATCCATTTCCACATAGTATGAAGATCTCTCTTAGCTCGTTTGTCAACCTGCTCCTGACTCAATGACTTAAAGTCATAATAAACCTGATCTGAGAATGCTGGCATGGGTTTTGACACAGTGTGAATTGGGAATTTTGTGGTTGCATCATACTTATCTTGATCATGGTGTGGTGCTTCCTGGAGCGGCTGTGACTCCAGCGGATGTCCCGTGCTCCTTGTCTTCAGAGTCTGACTCGAACTCCTTGAAGCAGCCTCCTTCGTCCCTAGGTTGCCTGTTGGTTGCAACACCAGGCTGCACATTACTCCCGCCAACAACCACATCATTTTCTTCATTGTTTTTCAGTTTTATACTGCCCTTTGTTTCTGCCTGAACCTTGGTGCAGTGGCTCAGATGATACCACGTTGTGCTTCCTTCGACTTGGACCGCTGTCGGAGTCGCCCTCACCACAGTGTACGGTCCTTCCCTTCTCGGCTCGTGCCACTTTCTCCTGAAGACCTTCAGGTACACTTGGTCACCTGGCATCACCTGCCTTTCGGCCTCCTGCTCGGCTTTTGGCTCCTTCGCCTTTTCCTGCAAATATATAGATCTATGGATGGCAGTTAATTGTGTCATGTATTCAGACAACTCCATTTGCAGTTGTTCCAGATTAGGCCCTTTATGTGGCAGCCTTATTGCTAGTGGGACAGGCATGCATCGTCCCGTAAGCATTTGGTGAGGCGAAAGGTGCGTGTTTCTGTGAGTTTGCATGCGGTAGCTCATTAGTGCAAGTGGTAGCGCATCCACCCAGTTAAGCTTCATGCAGGCGCAGATCTTACTGATTTTGGCTTTCAAGGTTCCATTAATTCTCTCTACTATACCCTGACTAGCTGGATGGTATACACTACCTAATCTTTGTTTGATCTTCAGATACTGCAACACTCCTTTTACCGCTTTTTGAACAAAAGCAGAGCCATTATCAGAGCTTATTTCTGATGGAATGCCAAATCGTGGTATGACCTCCCTGGTGAGGAACTTAATGACTGTGTCCGCTCCAAGAGTCTTAGATGGAGTTGCCTCAACCCATCGGCTGAAGCGATCAATTACCACCAACATGTATCGTTTGCCCTGTACAGATTTTATCATGTCTACATAGTCCATACACAGGTGTTTAAAGGGTCCCTCTGGGACTGGAATGTGACCCACCGGGGTTCTCACCCCTTTTCGGACATTGTTTTCAGCACAAATCTCGCATTGGTTCAGTACTTCTTCAACCATTGCTTGCATATATGGGGACCAATAGCCCTGCTGTCTTATCTTTTTCAACACCTCCCCTCTCCCACAGTGTGCAACACCGTGGGTTTCTGAGATTAAAATGGTTAACAGAGCCACTGGTGCAACTACGAGCCCCTCGTGGGATCTCCAAAGACCTTTCTCGTCTTGTGTTGCTCCCCTCTTGAGCCATAGACTATGCTCACTCTGACCTGCCTCTTTCTGTATGAGTATAATGTCCTCCGGTGTGACCACAGGTTCCAGAGACACTACCGGTGCCAATATTGCTTTTTTACACTTAGAGGCTTCTTTGGCGGCCTCATCTGCCGCATTGTTGCCTCTTATTACTGCATCGTTTCCTTTCCGATGCGCTTGACACTTAATGATTGCGAGCTCTTTTGGCCGCATCATAGCTGACATCAGGTCATTTATCTGTTTCTCATGCTGTATAGGTGCGCCATCTGACTTCCTGAAGCCTCTCTGCTTCCACAATGCTCCGAACAAATGACAGACACCATGAGCATAGGCAGAATCTGTATAAACATTGGCTGTCCTCCCAGCCGCCAGCTGACACGCCTCTGTTAGCGCCTTCAACTCCGCCAACTGGGCTGAACATGGTTGAATACAGCTTTCTGCTTTTTCTGTTACAAAATCATCTGCATCCTGCCTCACCACCGCATAGCCGGCGTGATTTCCCAAATGGTCTCTGAAACAGGATCAACAAAGAGTATCACATCTGCATTGGGAAGTGGAACTGACTCTAAGTCTGGTCTCAGCTTAGTGTACTTCACTGTCTCTGCAATGCACTCATGCGGTTCACCCTCGCCTTCAAGCGGGATGACGTTTGCTGGATTAGTCGTTGCACATTTCTTGATCGTTACATCAGGGTATGATAACAATCGTGTGTACTGCAAACATCTAGCTTGAGTTATCACAAATTTCCCTTGATTTATTAGCTCAGTGATTTTATGATGGGTTAGGATGGTAACTGGATACCCCATCGTTACAGTTGTTGCTTTCTCGTACGCATATTGCACTGCAGCGAGGCCTTGGTAGCAGGGCGGCCACCCCTGTGCCACGTTGTCCAGCTTTGTGCTGTCATATGCGACTGGTTGCTTTTGGCGACCACTGCATGTCTCCTGCATAAGTACTGCAGATGCATACATGTTCTGTCTATTCGAGACATAAAGCAAGAATGGTTTGCTGTAATTTGGTGTTGCCAGAGCGGGGGCGCTCTGCAGTTCTTGTTTTATGGTTTCAAAAGCCACCATCGCCTCATTTGTCCATTTCAAAGGAGCTTTCAGTAATTGAGTCCCCGTCTCTTTAATGAGATCTCTGAGGGGAGCCGTTTTTTCCGCATAGTTCTCAATCCAATCAGAACTATATCCTGTCAGCCCCAAGAATGTCATCATTTGTTGAACTGTTTTCGGGCGTGGCGCTTTGCTTATTCCCTCTAGCTGAGAGGGTGAGATTGCAATGGTTCCTTCAGAAATTGTTCTTCCCAAGTATTCCACTTGAGATTTACAATACTGCATTTTTGTTTTAGAGACTTTGTGTCCTCCTTCTGCCAATCTTTTTAGCACTTTGAGGGAGTCTTGACGACACTCCTCCAATGTATCAGCAGCGATTAGTAAATCGTCAACATACTGAATCAGTGTGCCGCTGATTTCTAGCCCTTCGAGGCTCTGTTTGAGGACCTGGTTGAACACACTTGGACTGAGCTTTAGTCCCTGTGGGATACGTGTGTATGTCAGCTTCCTCCCTTTGTATGTGAATGCGAACAGATATCGTGACTCTTCAGCCAAAGGTACGCTAAAGAATGCAGAACACAAATCAATTACAGTGAAAAATTTTGCATTGGGTGGCACGTTTGTGAGGAGTGTGTGGGGGTTTGGCACATCAATAGGCTAGTCTTGTATGACGTCGTTTATTGCTCTCAGGTCATGAACCAGCCGATATTTTGATTTATCTGCTTTCAGTACCGGAAATATGGGTGTGTTGCACGGACTTTGGGTTTCAATCAATACTCCCGACTTTAACAACCCATCAATCGTCTTGCTGATTCCTTCGACTGCTTCCGGTTTTAACGGATACTGTGGTTTGTTTGGCAGTTGCACATTGGGTTTCAAATCTATCCTTACCGGGTTGGCTGCCTTCACCAACCCCACATCTGTGTCATGCTTTGACCACAGTTGCTCAGGGACCTGACGTAACATGTCTTCTAGCATTGTGTCCTCAGAGTCAGATTCTGTGGCACAGCCGTCATGTTAGTGGTGCATTCAACTTTGATCATAGTTTTGTCTTCTGACATATATATATGGAAGGATTATCTGTTTTCTCCCAAGTTACCTGAGTTGCAACTGTCATCATGGGCCCCAGGTCTTTTGATTCACAGTTCTCGTTCACCACTAAGGTAATGTGTGGTCTGGATTCTGGCACATTATACCACTCTGCAATGAATGGATTTGGCTCTACATTCATGGCTGCCCCTTTCGGTCAAATTATTATGTAATTAGAGCTCAGGTCAATTTTCATGTTTTTCGTTTTCTCATCCCAAGTTTCCTCAAAAGTTTTGCTGCACGATGCGTCATAGAACATTGTGCAGTGGTAGTCGGAGAAAGGTTTGGTTGCTTTTGGGATTTGAGCACCAATGTATTTTTCCCATTCACTGAATGTTCGTTGTACTGGTTCTGTGATTTCTCCCAGCCAATAGACCTTTGCACAGTCCATTTTTACATGCATTTGAAAATCCACGCCTGAGGTATCTATGTACACTCCTTGTGGGGTGCACCAGATTTTCGCTTTTAATTTGCAAAGTGCGTCTCTTCCCAACAAATTAACTGGGGTTTGGTTAGACACTAAGATTGGAATTCTTATTTCTTCACCCTCTGTGACCAGGCACACTGGAGTTGTTGTTGGAGTTAGCTGCTTTAATCCCGAGAATCCTACTGTCTTTACAAACTTGCCTGACATGGGGAGGTGGGTGGCATATTCAGTACTCACACATGTGTATGTGGCTCCTGTGTCTATTAGCATTGGAGTCTGCCTATTTTCTATTTGAACCTGCAGCATTGGTTCTCTATCAGCCGCCATGGTGATTACCGGCAGCTGACCCTCCCCCGTAGGATTCTCTGGGCACCCCTAATAACCATGGTTAGGCCCCGCCCAAGGATTGGCTGGGCCTGTACCCTCTCTCTGAGCAGCCCCGGGTCCCCCCCTCCCCTCTATCCGTCCGGGGCCCGCCTGTGGACAGGCTACCGCTCTGTGGCCAGGCTCTCCGCATTCCCAACACACTCCAGGTGGACCTCGTCCTCGGCCTCAACCTCGACCTCGTCCACCAAATTGTTTGTTGTTGCTACTCAAGGAGGTCTTACCTTTAGTTAACACCCATATATTAGACATGATCAATATATCCTTATTAACAGGCTATGTACCACAGTCCTTTAAGGTAGCTGTAATTAAACCTCTGCTAAAAAAGCCCACCCTGGATCCAGAGGTGTTAGCCAACTATAGACCAATATCTAATCTTACCTTTATGTCAAAGATCCTTGAGAAAGTAGTCGCAGACCAGCTGTTCGATTTTCTCCAGGATAATAATTTATTTGAGGAATTACAGTCAGGATTAAGAGCGCATCATAGCACTGAGACAGCTCTAGTGAAAATTACAAATGACCTTCTGATTGCTTCAGACAAAGGACTCGTCTCTGTACTTGTTTTATTAGATCTTAGTGCAGCGTTTGACACTGTTGACCATGAAATTCTGTTACAGAGACTGGAACACCTAATTGGCCTAAAAGGTTCTGCACTAAGTTGGTTTAAATCTTATTTATCTGATCGTTTTCAATTTGTTGACGTTCATAATGAATCATCCGTACGTACTAAAGTTTGTTTTGGAGTTCCGCAAGGTTCTGTGCTTGGACCCATCCTATTTATTCTATATATGCTTCCTTTAGGTAACATCATTAGAAATCACTCTATAAATTTCCATTGTTATGCGGATGATACACAGTTGTATTTATCGATGAAGCCAGAAGAAAGGGATCAATTAACTAAACTTCATAATTGTCTTAAAGACATAAAAACCTGGATGAGCACCAATTTCCTGATGTTAAATTCAAACAAAACTGAAGTTATTGTTCTTGGCCCCAAACAACTCAGAGACTCTTTATCTGATGACATAGTTTCTCTCGATGGCATTGCTCTGGCCTCTACCACTACCGTAAGAAACCTCGGAGTAACATTTGATCAAGATCTGTCTTTCAATTCTCATTTAAAACAAACCTCACGGACTGCATTTTTTCATCTGCGTAATATTGCAAAAATTAGGCCTATCTTGACCCAAAAAGATGCCGAAAAATTGGTCCACGCTTTTGTTACCTCGAGGCTGGATTACTGTAACTCTCTACTATCAGGTAGCTCTAGTAAATCATTAAAAACTCTTCAGCTAATTCAGAATGCAGCAGCACGTGTACTAACAGGAACTAAGAAACGAGATCATATTTCTCCTGTTTTAGCTTCTCTGCACTGGCTCCCTGTAAAATCCAGAATTGAATTTAAAATCCTACTGTTAACTTATAAAGCTCTAAATGGTCAAGCTCCATCATATCTTAGAGAGCTCATAGTGCCTTATTATCCCACCAGAACTCTGCGCTCTGAGAACGCAGGGTTACTCGTGGTCCCTAAAGTCTCCAAAAGTAGATCAGGAGCCAGAGCCTTCAGCTATCAGGCTCCTCTCCTGTGGAATCATCTTCCTGTTACGGTCTGGGAGGCAGACACCGTCTCCACATTTAAGGCTAGACTTAAGACTTTCCTCTTTGATAAAGCTTATAGTTAGGGCTGGCTCGGGCTTGCCTTGTACCAGCCCCTAGTTAGGCTGACTTAGGCCTAGTCAACCGGAGGACCACCTTTAATGCACCGGGCACCTTCTCTCTCTCTCTCTCTCTCTCTCTCTCTCTCGCTCTCTCTCTCTCCCTCTCTCTCTCGTATCCTATTACTGTATCTATTTTACTCAGCCATTCTGGATGTCACTAACTCGGTTTCTTCTCTGGAGCCTTTGTGCTCCACTGTCTCTCAGGTTAACTCGTATTGCAGCGGTGCCTGGATAGTGTGACGTGTGTGGTTGTGCTGCTGCCGTGGTCCTGCCAGATGCCTGCTGCTGCTGCTGCTGCTGCTGCTGCCATCATTAATCATTAGTCATACTTCTACTGCTATTATAGACATATGATATTATCATACATGTAGACTGCCTGATACTAATATATACTTTCAACATGTTGTACCACAGTAGCCAGAACTATAACGACAGTATTATTACTTTCATGAATGTTGTTGTAAGCTACTGTCATTACAGAGGATGTCATACAGATTACTGTATTGTGTCATACAGATTACTGTTAATTTGTTATGCTGATCTGTTCTGTACGACATCTACTGCACGTCTGTCCGTCCTGGAAGAGGGATCCCTCCTCAGTTGCTCTTCCTGAGGTTTCTACCATTTTTTTCCCCCGGTAAAGGGGTTTTTTTGGGGAGTTTTTCCTTATCCGCTGTGAGGGTCTAAAGGACAGAGGGATGTCGTATGCTGTAAAGCCCTGTGAGGCAAATTGTATTTGTGATATTGGGCTTTATAAATAAAATTGATTGATTGATTGATTGTTGTATTGTTGCCGGTATGGTTGTTTGTATGACTGTGAATAGACATTGACAACCGGGGATGGTTGCGTGGGCGGCGCCGGCTGTGTGGTGGGTGTGCTTGTTGGCGTGGGATTTATTTTTTCAGTCGTAATAGGTGCTTGAACTTTAGCTTTGCCCTTGCTCTGCAGCTCGTTCAATTGCAGCTGCGCTAGCTTTCGCTGGACTTCTTTGTCCTGCTCCTTCACCCTCTGCTCATCTTTCCTGTGTCTCTCCACTGCGTGGGTCACATTGTCACAAAATTGTCTGTATGGCATTGTTGTGAGGCCCACTACATCTCTCAGCCTGCTCTGGACTGGGGTGGGGAGTGCGTCGACGATTGAGTCTCTGAACAGGGTTGTTAGCACCTGGCTCTGCTCAATGTTTTCCTCAGTCTCTTGTTTCCATTTTTTCAACTGGTTGTTTATGTAAGCTGCAGGATTATCAGTCTCTGTGAAAGGTTCACCCCGCAATGCTTTAGGGTCAACTCGTGTAGGATACTCTCTCCTCAATACAGCCCACAGTTTCCCACGATAGGCATCAAACTCAGTCCCGTCAGCCATGGGACTTATCATCCACCCACACTCATTGTGCTTCAACATGTTCTCCATTGCCGAGGCTCCAAGAGTCTGAGCCCACACCGCCTTCACATCCCCCAAAGCCAACAACTTGCCAATGGTAGCTTCCTCAAAAGCTCTGATCCACTTTGAGGCCCCATCGTGAATATCAGGGAGTGTGGAGACCAGGCTGGTCAAATCGAGGGTCTGCCATGGGATATAATGTCCCTGGGTCCCTTTTATTAAGATCGGAGCCATATAGTGTTCATTATTGTATCAGTCTGGTTTTTTCAGTAATGCTCTGTTTCTGAGATTTATTTTTAGCTCTTCCTCTTCCTCCTCATCTCCCTCGCAGCCCCTCAACTCCGCTGCTTGTCTGTCTATCTCCTCCTCAAACTTCATAATGGCGGACCGATTAAGCTCCCGTCTTAAGTCTATTCCTGCAGTTGGCAGATCAAGCCAATAACTGTATGATTGTTCCCCTCCTGCACTTTTCCTTCCCTCGTAACAATCCAGTACGGCTGGCATACTACGTCTCACCTTCCTAGCAGTGCTGCAATGTTTTGGGCTCCATATTTTTACACTAGCTGCAGTTTTTCTATCTGCGCTCTGAGTTGCGTCCACACACACCTGTTCGTCCTGTTTCTCCGCTATCACTGCCTTTGTTGATTTTTGTGAGTCGCTCGTGCCCGAAAGGCTACATTTTGAGCTTTTAGGGGTTGGGCTCTTATCTTCCTTAAGTGTGGTGGTTTTGTCGTCATCCCTAGCACCATCATTTGAAATGATCTGGGATATTTCTTCTGTAGTTGGTTCTTTAACATTACCGTTGAAATGTAGCCAACCCTCCAAATTTGGATATAGTCCCGCGACCTCCATCACGTTAAAGTCCTTGTTCTGCTGACCCTTTTCTTTGCCTACGCTATTCTGTAGTTTCATGAGTCCCTGTCGGATCTTTGCCCTGTATTGCTGGCCTTCATCTTTGAATAGTTTCAAAATTTTCAGTTCCAATTCTCTCTTTTCTAGACGTTTCTTTGACTGTTCTTTAGGCTTGTAGTCTCTTATTCTGATTTCCATACCCTCACAAACCACCATGTCAAAGTGCCTCCCTTTGGCCAAGGGTATTCTAATCCCTTGGTTCGTTTCTCCCATTTCTCTGAAATTTTCTGGATGTCTTTCAGAATGTCAGGGTTTTTGCTTCCCACTAGAGCTACTGGTGTTGGATTCATTGTTTTTAGATTGTGGTGTGCTTGTCTTATCAGAATTTGCATTCTTATGTGTTGTTGTATCTTTTCCGAATACTCCCCTTTAAGTTTTTGGTTTCTAGGGGGAAAAAAAGAAAAACACTCAAACTTTTCACTCTTGTTGGTGCTCTCGAAAGGAGGGGCTGGGCGGGACCTGTACTGTGGTGCACTTAAGTTATTTTTAGAACCGACTGTGTCTGTGTCCCCAGGCTCCTCCCCCCTTAGTTTCCTGGCCGATTACAGCCTCAGTTGGTCCTCAGCTATCTATGTGATCACTTCTCTCCACACACATCCAACTCTCTATACAACTGTTTCCTCAAACACACTTTTTCTCTTTAAGCCTCAGCTCAGACATCACACACACCAATCTTGACCTCTCAAACCAATGCAAATCCCAACTACTATTGTCTCTGAGACACTTTCTACTGTCTTTCCTCAGCAAACATTCACACTCTGGACACGGCTTCCTTACGTTTCTCTCAGATACCACACACTTAACGGTAAACGTTTCCCTTCTGCTTGGTGCTCTTGGCCCTCAGCCCAGAGTCTTACACACACATGTACTGGCACATACACTCCATACACTCAGTTATCCCAGTTATGCTTCAAATCAACACAGCGCTTTTATATATCAATACACACATTCACACATGAGCTCAGCACACTATGCATGCAATTACACAGTATTACATATGACGTCCAAGCAAACAATCTTCCTCACACACAAGGAGAAAATACTTTGGCTCCTCCAAAATTTGTATCTTTAACTTGTTCAATTTGGATTCATGCGCATGAGGTGATTGCTGTATTCGGCTGCAGCCTTTTTCCTGTTTTACCAATTAGTAATTTTCCAATTTTTGTCTTTAAATCACTCTCTCTATTTGTAGGCCTTTTACTATATCTTATTTTAAAGCAGCTTATGGTCTCTCCTCTTCAGACCATCTCCTGGTTCATAGGAGCTTGGTTACTTCTCTTAGCGCTCCTGTCTCTTGGCACCCTTCCTGAATCTGAGATCATCAGCTGGTTCCACTAAACGTTACTGCTGAACCTCGGCCACAGTTTTCACTCAAAACTGTCAAAGTAGGGATATCTATTTCTCCAATTGCCGGAAATAGCAAGAAGCCTCAGGTTTCACTCAAACCTGACAAAGTGGGGTAACTATTTCTCCGATTGCCACAAATAGCAAGAAGCCTCAGGTTTCACTCAAACCTGACAAAGTCTGCGCAGTCTATCTCTAGATTCGCATCAACATCCCTACCTAAGCTATATCCCTCTGGACATGGGATCTCGGTCTCTCTAGACCTGCCTAAATCTAACTCTGAGCCCCTCTGGACTCTAATCCTGGTCTCTCTTAGACCACTGAAATCCCTCTGGATTTCCTCTGAGCCCCTCTGGGCTCTACACTTGGTCTCTCTTAGACCACTGAAATCCCTCTGGATTTACTGAGCCCCTCTGGACTCTACACTTGGTCTCTCTTAGACCACTGAAATCCCTCTGGATTTCCTGAGCCCCTCTGGACTCTAGACTTGGTCTCTCTTAGACCACTGAAATCCCTCTGGATTTCCTCTGAGCCCCTCTGGACTCGAAATCTCTCTAGACTTCCAACACCCGACTTGGCCCCCTCAGTTTTGACCAATCGTTTATTTCCCCAGCTGCTCTCTTAACTTCTGGCTGTTTCGTTTTAGACACAATGCCAATCACAATCAAATGTCACTTCACTCTCTTAAGTGTAGCTTCTCTCTCTTAGCAGCTGTTCTGTGCACAGACGTCTGGCTCTGTTTTCTCCCTTGCTGTCCTTCCCCACCAAGTTCTCTGTCTGCGAGGGATATCGGAATGCAGTGACCCCCTGGAGCACCCAGCCGCGCTCAGTGACTTAGATTTTAGGATGTTTTTATCTTAGCCAATTCAGGATTAGTGTAAGGAATTTTAAAAGATCTTACCTTTAGTCTGGCGCCTGCCACCCCACGCAGGGAGGATGCCCCTTGGAGTCACCACCGACCGCTATTCTCCCTTCAGAGACGACTGTTCGTGACGCCAATTATGTAAGAAAAATGCTCGACTTCAGCAAACACTGAAATGAAGAGACTCGGAGAACCACGGAGAAAAGTTACAGCCAACGGGGTTACTTTAATCGCAAAACATCAGCATATAACAGATACACTGGTTTACACAACGAATCAGTTGAAACAGCCCCGAGCAGTCACACTTCAACTTGCTTTTATGTTGGGCGTCTACTCATTCATGTGAGCGTGGGTGTGTGTGTGTGTGTATTTAGGTTATATTTTCTGGGAATTCAAAGTTCTTCTGATTTCCTGTTATTGTTCCTAACGGTGGCCTTCGTGCGCCAATATTTTCCTGTTCTCTTTGTCTCTCTCCCAGAATTGGCATCAACAGCCATCCTTTTTGCCAAACTGGACCCATCTGTCCCACCTGTCAGGTCACCCTAACCCAGCACGTTCTACTTCGTTTGACCTCCCAAGGCTTGACTTACGCACGAACTACTCAAATTATCAAAACACCTTTTATGGGTCCTTCTGCTGCCAAATCTGATATTTGACCAGCTACTTTCTAAACCTTGTGTAACTGTCTATCTTTAGTATGACATGATGCATTATCTGCCTCTACACTTTTAACTCCAGTGTTTCCTCAGGGGGGTCCTCCACACTGGGAGCTGTGTCAGGTCTGCTAGTGGGGGTGCTGTCCTTGGGTCCCTTTGGCCTGGCCGGCTGGTGGTTCCTCCCTTCAATGTGGGGGTCCACCCGTCTGTCGGAGTCGGGGGGGCCTGGGTGCTGGTCCCCCTGTTGGCACGGCCTGCGGCTCCTCCCAGTGTGGACGACCCCAAAGGTGGCGTTTCCTTAATAATAATAATATAATAAATTTTATTTATAACGCGCTTTTACAAGTGCTCAAAGACGCTTACATAGAAATAATAACAGTTTAAAATACAAGACAATGTAGAATAATAACACAATTAGAATACAGAAACAATGTGAAAGATCAGGGAGAGATAGAATATGATGGGATAGAACAGAAAATTAGACACATATAGTTTACAGATTAAAAGCCAATGTAAAAAGGTGGGTTTTTAGGTGAGATTTGAAGGTGTGGGGGTCTGTACAGTCTCTGATGGATTTGGGGAGTGAGTTCCAGAGGGTGGGGGCGGCAACAGAGAAGGCTCTGTCCCCCCAGGTTCGGTGCTTGGTCCGAGGGGGTATGGCGAGGAGATTTCCTTCTGAGGATCGGAGGGAACGGGGGGGGGTTGTAGTGGTGGAGCAGGTCTGTGAGGTAGGTGGGGGCCAGGTTGTTAAGTGATTTGTAGGTCAGTAGGAGGATTTTGTATTGTATGCGGTGTGAAATGGGGAGCCAGTGTAGTTTTTGGAGGACAGGGGTGATGTGTTCTCGGGAGCGGGTGTGGGTGAGCAGGCGGGCAGCGGAGTTCTGGATGTGTTGGAGTTTATTAAGGACTTTTGATGATGAACCGTATAGGATGCTGTTGCAGTAATCTAGTCTGGTCCTCAGTGCCATGCCATGTCTCCTTATTGTGTTTGATTGTGTGTGTGCGTGCTTGTGTGTGTGTGTGTGTGTGTGTGTGTAGTATGGAGGGTGGGAAGGAGGGGCTTTCTTTGTAATTGTTTTTCTTTCTTTAATTGTGTTAATTGCTTTTAATTCTGTAAAGCACTTTGTGTTGCATGTCCGTGCAGGAAAAGCGCTCTACAAATAAAGTTGATTGATTGATTGATTGATTGATTGATTGATTGATTAAAGTTGACTATCTGGAAAACCAGTCCAGGAGGAACAACATTGTAGTTGATGGCATCCCAGAATCACCTGATGGAAAATGGTCTGACTCAGAGAAAAAAATCTGAGAAATTCTTAATGGCAAATTGAATATCGACCAAAAGCACATCGAAATTGAACGTGCCCACCGTCTTGGGAAGCTGTTGAAGAGTGGTGATAAAAGACCAAGACCCATAATAGTCAAACTCTTCAGACACAAAGACAAACAGCTCACACTTTCAAAAGCAAACAAACTGAAAGACTCACATATCTACATCGACGAAGATTATTCAGAGACTGTGCGTCAAAAACGAAAAGAACTGCTACCTGAGATGAGAGCTGCAAGAGCAAGGGGGGAATGGGCCTATCTGAATTATGATAGACTCATAGTGCGACCCATGAGCGAGGGTTCAAATGTGGAGGATGAACATTAATCTGTTGCCCAGGCACTCATGACCATGTCATCAGTTTGCTGTTTATTTTATGGCAAAACATGCTCCGTGTTCACTAAGGAAAAAACAATTGAAATTGTGTATTAATCTGTGTTCTGGTAGTGACCATCCAAATTTAACAAACAATAACAACTTGGTTTTTCATCCTTCCATCCACAGAATGACAAGGTCTTTAATACCTGCTTTAATCCTGATTTATTCTTTTCATCAGAATATGCACCAACAAATGCTAACACATATGACAGGAAACAGTCTAATATTTATGATCCTTCTACATGTAGTTATTTTTCTGAAGACCAGTTTAACTCTTTCACTGCTTCTTGCAAAGAGTCCAAAACCTTTTCTTCTCTCCATTTGAACACAAGAAGTCTCCCAAAAAACTATGATAAATTTTTTCATTATCTTTCATCACTGAACCACATTTTCTCTATAATTGCGTTGACCGAAACTTGACTTAACGATGAAATCCATTCACTTTTTAAATTCAATGGTTACACAGCCATTCACCAATATAGAGGAAGTAGAGATGGAGGGGTCTCTCTCTATGTTCAAAACTATCATGAATTCAAACAGAGATCTGACTTGGAAATGAAGTTTCATGGGTGTTATACTGAATGTGTTTTTCTTGAGGTGCAATCTGAGAAAAGAAAATTGATTGTAGGATGTATATATCGTCCTCCTAATACAGATATCAACAACTTTAATGAATGTCTTCTAGATATCTTGGAACTTGTCGATAAAGAGGGTAAACTGTGCTATTTATTAGGTGACTTTAATGTTAATCTTTTGGACAAGAACAAACAGCACATAGATGACCTTATAAATATACTGTCTTCAAATTATTTTTATCCCCTTATCTGCAAGCTCACAAGAATAACTAGCCAATCTTCTACACTGATAGACAATATTTTTACTAATGCTTTGACTGATGTCATAAAATCTGGTATCCTTTATACAGATATTTCTGATCATCTTCCTGTTTTTCAGTTTTCTTCTATACTCAACAAACAGCTTACAAAGACCTCAAAGAGAACTTGTTTTAGAACTTTCAATGAAAATAATAACTTCTCAAGTTTATTAGCAAAGATGTCCTGGGAAACAGTGTATGAAGTTTCTGATGTGAATATGGCTTATAACAATTTTTATGCAAAATTTTATTCTGTTTTTGATAAATGTTTTCCTCTTATTTCTAAAGGCAAAGGAAGCTCCGCACACCTTAACAAACCATGGTTCACTGTAGAACTTAGGAAATCTGCTTCAAAGAAAAACAAGTTATATAGAAGGTATTTGCAAAGCCCTAGTCCTCTAAATTGCCCTACATACAAAAATTATAGGAATAAATACAATCACCTCATTAGAAATGCTAAACGTAATTATTATAGTGATTTATTTACCCAATCATCAAATCATTCAAAATCTACATGGGATATTTTAAAAGAATTACTCAACAAGAAAAACTCCTCTACTCCATCCCAGGCTACATTTCAGGATGGCACACTAACGATAACAGAGCCTACACAAATTGCTAATAAATTTAATAATTTCTTCATAAATGTGGGACCACGTCTTGCAAAGCATATTGAAAATGTTCATGATTCTCCTTCTAACTTTATAAATGAAGGCTATCCTTCCTTAAACAATTTTGAACCAATAAAGCCTTCAGAAATACTTGAAATCATTAAGAACCTTAAAAACTCTTCTGCTGGCCATGACGAAAAGTACAGCCTATTTGATCAAAAGAGTTGCACCCGCAATTATTGTTCCTTTAACATTTATTTTTTCTTTATCACTTGAATCTGGTATTATTCCTCAAGATTTAAAACTTGCCAAGGTCATCCCACTGTTTAAAGCCAATGACCCATCTGTATTTTCGAATTATCGCCCTATATCAATTCTCCCTTGCTTCTCTAAGATACTTGAGAAGTTGGTATATGTTAGAATTTTGAAGCATCTGGATGCCAATAATATTTTGTATGAGCACCAATATGGTTTTAGAAAGAATTGTTCTACATACATGGCTCTCTTGCATCTTAGAGAAAAGATTTCAACTGCTTTCGAAAAAAATGAATACGCTCTTGGAATTTTCTTAGACTTATCAAAAGCTTTTGATACTGTGAATTATAAAATTTTATTATCAAAAATGTCTTATGGTTTTTAAATATGAGGTTCTGCAATGGGCTGAAAATTATTTGCACAACAGAGAACAATATGTCATTTTTAATGATGAACTGTCACAGCGGGATGTTCTGAAATGTGGAATTCCACAAGGGTCCATTCTGGGTCCTTTGTTGTTTTTGATATACATTAATGATTTACCAGAAACGTCGAGTATTTTGTCACCTATCTTATTTGCTGATGACACCAATCTCTTTGCTACTGACAGTAATATTGACTCACTTATTGATAAGGCAAATTCTGGGCTCCTTCAAGTTGCTCAGTGGTTTCAGTTAAATAAATTATCACTTAATGTCAAAAAATCTAATTTCATCATCTTTAAGAACAAGAATAAGAATTACAATCCAGAAAAAACTAGAATTTATATTAATAACAACTTACTTTCCGAAGTTTCATCAGCAAAGTTTTTAGGTGTCTATATTGATGAGAAACTTTATTTTAAGAATCATTGTGAATTTGTGTGCAAGAAGGTCTCAAAATCCTTACGTATCATAAAAAAGGTTAAACCCTATTTAAAAACAAGTACTTTATTAACCTTGTACTACAGCTTAATCCATCCTCATATCTCTTATTGCAATTTAATCTGGGCTAGCACTTATCCTTCTTACTTACAACCAATTCATAGACTCCAAAAATCCTTTGTAAGAATTGCCACTAACTCTCTATATTTAGCTCCATCCACACCTCTGTTTAAAAAATTACAAATACTAACAATCTACGATGTGAATAAGTATCAAACAGGAATCTTGATGTACAAAGTCATATGTTTTCCATTTTCTTTACCCAAGCATTTTCATAATTATTTTGAGTTTAATTCTTATTATCATTCTTATTCCACAAAAAAGAGGAATGATTTGCATATCCCCTTCTGTAGAAGAGCTGTTGTAAAATTTTCATTTATCTACCAAGGTGTTGCGCTGTGGAACAGTTTAAAACATCTAAGTGAAACATGCTCAACATTATCTGCATTTAAAAGAAGGCTGAAGCAAAGTTTAACGCTTTTTTAACACATTTGTGTTTTTCGTTTTATTTTTATTTCATTCAAATATATCTTTGGACTATTTAATTGTATTCTGAGGTATCATATGATTCTGAGATAAAATTTATTGCATTTATTTGAGTGTGTGTGTGTGTGTGTATGAGCACAGATGTAAGCCTATGTGTGAAGCTTATATAGTTTTGTAATTGTTATTTGTTAGGAGGGGGGGCCGCTTGTAAGCCCATTCAGGTTTTTTATGACCTCTCCTGCACATCTTGTCTTCTTTTCTTTTTTTTATCTGTGTAATGTTTCTTTTTATAAGTGCAAATAAATAAACAAACAAACAAACAAACAAATGTGGGCCAGGGGTCAATCATACATTCCCTAGTTCCAGCCCCCCTGTTTCAGCCCCTTGCTCAGACCGTACCCATCTTCAAACTCAACCTTCATTTTGATTTTAACAACATACCTGTAAAGTTTCAAGAATGCATCTTACACAGCTGTGACATTATCCCGTTGACAAATCTGTCTACAAACATAGGCCTGTTTAGACCTGGTATTAACATGCAATTTGGGTGATCCAATCACAAATGGACTGCCGAGACACAGCGCTATTTGCACCAGTGCTATCATGTGTCTCCAGCTGTCCACTTGTGCTCAGATTTCCTTACTGCCCAGTGCAGTTAAAACATACACCTTTTTGCTAGCTGCTCTGTAGCATGCTTGCCAGTCATGTTAGAGGTTGTGTCAGTACAGCCGGAAATATTGCTGTAAGCAGAATTTAACATGTCTCCTTCCATAGGCCAACTTGACATAAAATGGTCAAGTTATGGAGCTTTTAGTGCACTGTCACCAAAACAACCACCACATCCTGCACGCCCTTGTCACGAATGCATCAAGATGCATTAGTGTTTACACTATTAAAGATATGTGGTCAAATACGTCCCAGGCCACCTCAGCAAGTGGTTAGAGTGATCGGATCACATTGCTTCTTGGTGGTTGTTTACACTTGTATTTAGCGCTGTCCACTTGAGATTTGATCAGCCAGTATGCATGTTAATACCTGGTTAATACCAGGCATCCATACACTTTGTTTGCTGTGGTATTCTTGATAATTTGGACAATTTAGTATGAAAGAGGTTGATTTAAAGGTCCCATATTGTCTTGATTATAATAAAGCAGCTATAGGTGCTATATAAAAACTGTCAAGAGTATCAAAATGCTCAGTCCATTGATACATGCACACAATCCTGATTCAGAAACTGTCTGCATTGAAACGAGCCATCAGGACTTGTGAAGTTGTGATGTCACAACAATAATAATAAGCGCCTGGTCCTGTCGCGTCTCCGCCCAGCAGTAGGCCCTTCAATGGACCCGCTGCAGTTTGCCTACCAGCCTGGCATTGGGGTGGATGACGCCATCATCTTCCTCCTGCATAGAGCTCTTTCCCACCTGGAGAAGCCAGGACGCTCTGTGAGAATCATGTTCTTTGATTTCTCCAGCGCTTTCAACACCATACAGCCTGCACTTCTGAGGGACAAACTGGGGTACATCCCAAGTCTCTTAAATTACTGCTAGTTGTCTTACCTATCTGGCTTTGCTAGCTGTTTAGCCCCTCCCACCCAGGAAAAAATGCGAGGAGCTAGCACTAGGAGCGATGAGCGAGCATTGTCGGTTTAAGAGACATGAGACGTCCTTTCCACTGAAGCATCACATGAAGCGACGTCCAAACCTGATGACGCTGGACACAGCTGGATCTGCTGCATAACGGAGCCATATATATATATATATATATATATATATATGTATATGTATATATATATATATATATATATATATATATATATATATATATATATATATATATACAGTACAGGCCAAAAGTTTGGACACACCTTCTCATTCAATGCGTTTTCTTTATTTTCATGACTATTTACATTGTAGATTCTCACTGAAGGCATCAAAACTATGAATGAACACATGTGGAGTTATGTACTTAACAAAAAAAGGTGAAATAACTGAAAACATGTTTTATATTCTAGTTTCTTCAAAATAGCCACCCTTTGCTCTGATTACTGCTTTGCACACTCTTGGCATTCTCTCGATGAGCTTCAAGAGGTAGTCACCTGAAATGGTTTCCACTTCACAGGTGTGCCTTATCAGGGTTAATTAGTGGAATTTCTTGCTTCATCAATGAGGTTGGGACCATCAGTTGTGTTGTGCAGAAGTCAGGTTAATACACAGCCGACAGCCCTATTGGACAACTGTTAAAATTCATATTATGGCAAGAACCAATCAGCTAACTAAAGAAAAACGAGTGGCCATCATTACTTTAAGAAATGAAGGTCAGTCAGTCCGGAAAATTGCAAAAACTTTAAATGTGTCCCCAAGTGGAGTCGCAAAAACCATCAAGCGCTACAACGAAACTGGCACACATGAGGACCGACCCAGGAAAGGAAGACCAAGAGTCACCTCTGCTTCTGAGGATAAGTTCATCCGAGTCACCAGCCTCAGAAATCACAAGTTAACAGCAGCTCAGATCAGAGACCAGATGAATGCCACACAGAGTTCGAGCAGCAGACCCATCTCTAGAACAACTGTTAAGAGGAGACTGCGCGAATCAGGCCTTCATGGTCAAATAGCTGCTAGGAAACCACTGCTAAGGAGAGGCAACAAGCAGAAGAGATTTGTTTGGGCCAAGAAACACAAGGAATGGACATTAGACCAGTGGAAATCTGTGCTTTGGTCTGATGAGTCCAAATTTGAGATCTTTGGTGCCAACGGCCATGTCTTTGTGAGACGCAGAAAAGGTGAACGGATGGATTTCCTTTGGGGATTAATAAAGTTCTTATTCTTATTACACTGACTGCTGTGATCCCTCAAAAGTTGTAAAAAACATTTTCAATATTTACATACAAACACTGAAATTAATTTTGGTATTTGTATTATAACTATGAAAATGGGACTGTGGTCAAGATCATTTGAAAAAAGATACAGAAGGATGAGCAGCAGGGGATATTTGCAGCACAGCTGAAAAGTGAATATGAGCACAAAGGTGTGCTATACATAATATGCTATACTATGTTTTGTATTGTGTATATTGTGTTTATACAGTATATATATATATATATATATATATATATATATATATATATACTGTATATACATACAGGTGAATAAAAGAACTGTGTTGTGACCTAAATAACATGCTGTTGCTATCTGCAGAAAGTATTAAAGCATGAAATCCTGCATTTTTGATGTACGAAAGCATCCTGTATCATAACTACATGTGTGCCGTTTGTAACAAACCAAACCGCGTGAAAATCAGTTGAAAATTCAGTGAGTTATTCTATTTTACTTATGCATACAGCTCCTTCCTCAATAGATGTGAATGCACTGTGGAGGCGAAGCGACATAGACCGCGGAACCGGGGGGGGGGGGGGGGGGCGGGGGTCCAGGGGGGCCATGGCCCGAGTAACTTTTGTACTCTGACATAAGGCTGCATTGGGACCCGGCGGGACCCAAGGCAAATAGTAGCCTAGTAGTCATTTTGATACACACTCCACCAGTTGGTGGCGGTAATGGGCCAATTCGCTGTTTGCCAACCGCCATTATATAGTAGAAGAAGAAGAAAAAGCTGTAGCCTAGCGACAGGATGTCAACACAGGAACTTGGTGCTGATGCATGAGCGTTTCCACTCCATATTTATTCATAAATGGACGAATATGCCCTGAACCAGCTTTCATACCAATTTGCCGCTTGCTCCACCTGTCTGTCTGTCTGTCATGAGACAAACATGAAAGAAGACGTGCAGTTTATTGTGTTTCACCGGCGACGAACTGTCATTACGCGCGACTGCGCGCTCTTTATAACTCACTGCGAACCTATGTTGCATAATAAAGATTTGCCCCCTCTAATTTTTAACCGCCCCCTCAGTAACTTCATCCTGGCGCCGGGCTTGCCTTAACCTCAATCACTGCGTGATCATGTAAAGGTAGAAAATAGCTCAAATAAAATACAGAGGAGGAGAATAGAATATGAAACAGCCTTTATTTCATTAAAAAAATAAATGAAAACAACAATGCCTTTTTTGCATTTTCACAAATAAAATAAAGGTTTCACAAATCAACGACTGTGTTTTTATGACTTTTTAGGCTCTGTAGAATAATTCAGTCCAGATTTGAGGAGTCTAAGTGTAGCAGTTCTAGACCTGGACCTGGTGTAATGTGGTCTGGATGAAAAAGAAGCAGTGAAATGCGCCTTTTTTTGCATTTTCACAAATAAAATAAAGGTTTCACAAATCAAAGACTGTGTTTTTATGAATGTATAGAACCTGTAGAATAATTCAGTCCAGATTTGAGGAGTCTAAGTGTAGTGGTTCTAGACCTGGACCTGGTCTAATGTGGTCTAGATGAGAGAAAAGCAGTGAAATGCGCCTTTTTGGCATTTTCACAAATAAAATAAAGGTTTCACAAATCAGAGACTGTATTTTTATGAATGTATAGACTCTGTTTAATAATCTAGTCCAGAGTCTTGTGGTTTTATATCAAGAACAGGTCTAATGTGATGTAGATCAGAAAAAGACATAGAAATACATCATTTACATTTTACTGTGAGTTACACATATTAGAGAGTAGATCTACAACTAAAATAAATAAAATCCTGGTTTTTAGATGAATTAAATACCGTTGCAATGTAGGGTTGATTCTCTTTTCATCCTCCCACAATGTTTCATGCTCTCAGTTCATGAATTAGGAAAACGAGTGAAATCCGCCATCTACAGGCGTTATGACACTTTTAAGGTGGACCGGAAAATTCCAATCAGAAGCTGTGAATCGGATGCCAACTTCAGCCTCGTCTTTTCCGGGCAGCCTAAGCTGCCAGGACCCTATTGTTCTGCTTCTTCACGAAAATTGACCAAACTTTGCACCAAGGTCCAGTCCCATGCCAGATTGCCACAGCTGCAAAAACAGGCCAATAGTCCTGATGGTGGCGCTACAGCAAGCCTCTAAAGTTCAAAATTTTGAAACAAATCAACCATATGTGCTACAGATTTGCAACTTTCACCAAAATGTAGCCCCAATACTGACAAAACTTTTGTGCACTGCAACCTGTTGCAAATTATGAGGTCCATCACTCTGTGTTTTTTCCCCCAAAAACTGTAAAACTTATTAAACCTATCTTCTCCCCCAATTTTTGCTCAATTGGCACCAAGCTTGCTTCAGAGCATTTTCAGACTGTCCTACGCAAACGATCCACACAGATTTTCGATTTAGCCTATCGAAAATTGAGCCTACAGTGCATCAAAATGTTTGACTGTAAACGGTACTGTAAACATATACTTGCAAATTCTTGCTAAATACATTTTCAATGTTCATAAAAAAAAAAAAGACAAAATTTTGGAGTCATGGTGATGATGTTTGGAAAATATCAGAATTTTCTCTCAAAAACTTTTTTTTTTTTTTTTTTACAGCATTTTGAATTTCGCTCATGCCAACAATTGGAGTCAATGCAAAAATGGCATTTTTAAACATCAGTTTTTCACTTATGGAGCCAATAAATCATTGTTTAAAACACAGCCGTTTGAAAGTTGCCTTTACACACTAACAGATGCTGTCTTGCACACAGGTGACTGGCTTAGTCAATTTGTGAAGCTACATGTGGCATTCCTGTTTGCCAGTTAGCTCAGTGAGCTAGAGGATGGTCCTTGATGTTGAAGATTGGGAGTTCAAGCCTCAGCTCGTGCAACATTTCCATGTGAGAAATCTACCCAAACTTTTCATAAAGGTCCAGTCCCATGCCAGATGTCCTCAACTGGAAACACAAGACAATAGTCCTCATGGTGGCGCTACAGCAAGCCTCTAAATTTCAAAACTTTGAAAAATCATAACAAATCAACCCTATGTGCTACAGCTTTGGAACTTTCACTTTGAAATTTGCTTTTCCATGGCATGGATGGCTACTGTCTGGCACCCTGATGCTTAGTCAATTTGTGAAGTCACACATGAACTGTCACTTGCCAATTAGCTCAGTGCGATAGAAGATGGCCCTCAGTCTCAGAAGTTGTGAGTTCAAGCCTCAGTGAAGGCAGAACAGACATTCTAATGTAAAAGTCCTATGTTCAGGCATCATGCTATGTGGATTAGAGACTACTAAGGTTAATATGATTATGATCCAGGCAGTTTCGCAGACAGACAAATACTCTTTATCAACACTTTTCCCTGTTATCCCTTGTCTCTTTTCCCTGTTTTTTCTGCTTAGCCTAATTTTATTTTATTTGTGCAGTTTTGCTGCTGAAAGGTAATGTTGATTTCCTTTTAAAATGAAGCTGTAATGGTGCATTTACAATTTTACAATAGGCCTATCTCTGCTATGAATCATTTCATTATTTATTAGCATTCCAGTTATTTTCTGTATTAAATGTTTGTCAATAAAATTATGTAAAATTCATATTACCTTTCCACAATTCCAATCTGGCATCCACAAACATCTCACATTGTCTGACTAAAGGTCCAAAACTATGATAAAGCAAGATTTGAGGAAGATATCCTCAAATCTGCGAAGGTAACTCCAACACTGATGCCTGAAACAATCAATCCATCATGAAATAGTTGTGGATTAATTATGTTATTGATTATGTTATTGTTATTGATTTATTGACTAATAACTGCAACTGTAGCATTCCTATAATGAGCTAGAAGAAGTTTTAAACATATATACCGCAGAGTTGTCTCTTGCTAATTAGCTCAGTGAGATAGAGCATAGTCTCTTATGCTTAGAATGCCACCTTTTTTTCATCTTCCTACACTTTGCTTGTTGCTTAGAATTGCCTAATTTTGCCTAAAATTGCCCGGCCCTGACCATTGCTCCGCAGCAGGTATAATTATCACTATTATTAAATCCACTGGCCATCATTCAACAAATCAGCTGCTGAGTAAATAAGACATATCAGACCTGTCATTCTACCTCAATCAATTCAATTTTATTTATAAAGCCCAATATCACAAATCACAATTTGCCCACAGGGCTTTACAGCATAGACATCCCTCTGTCCTTAGGACCCTCACAGCTGATAAGGAAAAACTCCCTTTAACGGGGAAAAAACAGTAGAAACCTCAGGAGGAGCAACTGAGGAGGGATCCCTCTTCCAGGATGGACAGACGTGCAATAGATGTCATACAGAACAGATCAACATAATAAATTAACAGTAATCTGTATGACACAATGAGACAGAAAGAGAGAGAGAGAGAGAGAGAGAGAGAGAGAGAGAGAGAGAGAGAGAGAGAGAGAGAGAGAGAGAGAGAGAGGCAGAGACAGGACAGACGGTAATGACAGTAGCTTACAACATTAATTAAAGTAATAATATTAATTAATATTAATATTAATAGGCTAATTAATATTAACCACAAGCTATTAAACATTCCACTCACATGACATGCAGGACAATTAATGATTGGCAAATGTGTTTGTTTGTGTGTGTGTGTGTGTGTGTGTGTGTGTGTGTGTGGTGTTATATCAACACGTGTGGTTCTGGACATGAGCAGCTGCACATTTAACAGCCACACACCACCGACAGTCCACTGAACAACGCAACGGGTTGTGAATGAAATAAACTAAATTACAACATGACAGTCTTGCAGGAAATATCATTAACGTTACTCTTTGTAGTCACGTAGGCATGTGAATTACAGCGTTTCATTGCAAAGAATGCATGTAACGGGTACACTTGCGCTGTTTCTCCACCATCTCATTCAAATGAGCCAGATGTAGGGGGTGGGTATTTATATGTCAGGGCCTCAAGCTGAAAAAGACTTCCTGTTAGGAACCTCTCGTGTTACCTTACTCATCTCACCTAACAGAGGGGTATTCCAGGTAGATAGGAGGTTCAACAAACTCTGAGTCTAACCCTGAACTCTGAGTTGATTTACCCTGAGATGGGAAACTCTGAGTTACCGGTTCCAGAACAGCTGATTTGAGTTAGTTCAGTCAACTCTGAGTATGTTCACTCTGAGTTAAGCCAACAATAAAAAGCCATCATCAATGGAGCTCCGACTCCACGATTTACCATGGCAACAGGTAAATAAAAGACAGCGCCTCCATTTTAGTCCAGTGGATGTAGAGATATTAATGCATGTGTAGCAGACGAAGCACATTTATCTCTAAAAGAAGAGCCTGAGTCAGAGTGAGGAAAGTGTAAATAAGTTAACCATAAAGTTAATTAAAAAGTTTTATTCAGTGTTGTCCGTTTACTCATCAATTATCAGACTTACATTTCCTTAATGAAGATAAAGTGGTGGAATCTGACTGTGTATCAGGCTGTAGATACATTACATTATATTAATAATATATAATAATATATTTGTTCAGATTTAATCTGATGGGGGAAAACACAGGAAGCAGCAACTGAAAAATAGGATAAAATAGGAAAGATTTAAAACATATAGGCTAGGCTATAGATCAAAGACATAAAGGCATGACTGTAAACTCACAGTCTGACCCAGTAATAATATGTTTGGTGATTTGCACTTGAAAAGACGTTGAGGTTAAAATACAGTAGATTTTAAAATGTTGGACATCTATTTGTATTTTGACTCAACAGCATTCAGTGACTTTATTTCAGCTACAAATGTATTAAATTTAAAGACACTGAAATGCTCACCATTGCTCAATATATTATATTGAAATATTAACATATAATCCCCAATATTAGGCTATAGGAATTATGTTCCGTCAGTGTGACCAATGACATCAGTGATAGAGATCATTAGTCATTGATATTACGTGTCTAAAGCTTCATACCGATTTTTAAAATTTAAATAATTAGACATACACATTATGTGCAATAAACATGTCGGAGCTGCTCCAACAGACTGACAGTCTGATCCTTATGCACAGTGTTATAAAAAATAATACAAAAAGGACAGAGGTTTGATTCTGAGCTGAGGGTGAATTCTCGCTGTGTAATATTTGAATGTAAAGACAAAAACTGATGTCCAAAGAAATGATTGATGTGCATAAATTCAGTAACTTAAGACAGTCCTGAGTAACAAATTAATATCCAGCAGGATTTAGACTGTGACAGACGGTAAATCTCTGCTAATTAATGATCTTCGATACAAGCTTTGACACGGACTGAATGAATGAGGAAATGAAACAGTGTGTAAGAAGGAGGAGACAGAGAAAAACTCAGGGTTTCTTAAAGAAAACCTGCCGTCGAGCAGGTTAGGTTCACAGAGTAAATTGCCATGGTGATTGACTCGGAGTTTGATCTACCTCTCTTTCTGGAACTGAAAACCCAGAGTTTCCCTCATTTCAGGATTAACATACTCAGAGTTTTCACTAAACCCGCTTTCTGGAATACCCCTCTGGACTTGCTTTGCCATTATGCAAAAGTGGACGACAATATTCTCAGGAGATCGAGGCAGCCAATAAACTTTGGTTCAGCATCAGTTCCAGCATCCATCTAGAGGATGGATGATTGTGGGATGCATGCTCCCTTCGATTGCTCAGTTGGTAGAGCGGAGGACTGTAGGGTTGATCATAACAGGTATCCTTAGGTTGCTGGTTCAACTCCGGCTCGAAGGATGGACTTTTCATTGGTGTCCGATGTTTGACCATATAGAGTGAAAAGAGGTTTGTTTATCAGTAAGGCTTGATTTCATTGGACAAAAAGGTTGCTTGTTGAACGCGTAATCATTGTCATCAAGATGAGCCAGACCTGTGCAGAGCTGAACACTGCCAAATGCCGCACATAACAGGTATCCTTAGGTCGCTGGTTCAATTCCGACTTGAAGGATGGACTTTTCATTGCTTTCCAGTGTGTGACCATTCAGAGTGAAAAGAGGATTGTTTGACAGTAAGGCTTGATTTCATTGGACAAAAGGTTGCTTTTTGAACAGGTACTCGTTATCATCAAGATGAGCCAGACGTGTTCAGAATTGAACACTGCCAAATGCCACATGGTGGTTGGTGTCAGACTTCATCTGGACTTGCTTTGCCATTACATCAAAGTGGACAACAATATTCTCAGGAGATCGAGGCAGCCAATCCAACCAATAAACTTTGGTTCAGCATCAGTTCTATCATCCATCCTCTGGAGAAAAGCTTGCTCACTTCGATAGCTCAGTTGGTAGAGCGGAGGACTGTAGGTTTATCATAACAGGTATCCTTAGGTCGCTGGTTCAACTCCGGCTTGCTTTCCGATGTGTCACCATTCAGAGTGAAAAGAGGATTGTTTGACAGTAAGGCTTGATTTCACTGGACTTGCTTTGCCATTACATAAAAGTGGGCGACAATTTTCTCAGGAGATCGAGGCAGCCAATCCAACCAATAAACTTTGGTTCAGCATCCATCCAGAGGATGGATGATTGAGGTATACTTGTTCCCTTAGATGGCTCAGTTGGTAGAGCGGAGGACTGTAGGTTGATCATAACAGGTATCCTTAGGTCGCTGGTTCAACTCCGGCTCGAAGGATAGACTTTTAATTGCTGTCCGATGTGTGACCATTCAGAGTGAAAAGAGGATTGTTTGACAGTAAGGCTTGATTTCATTGGAAAAATGGTTGCTTGTTGAACATGTGGTGGCAAAATCACTTGAACAATAAAGAGTCTTCACACGTCGGCTGTCTTTCTGGAGTTTTAATAAGCATTCATGAATGGAGTCTCACAAACAGTACAAACCGCATGAACAGTCAGTCAGAGTGAGAGCTGGCGAAATCACTCCAGCCCTCTAACTTTATAGTTTCCCAAAACACATGCCCATCCTTAGACACAACATATGCAAACAGAGAACCTGTCGTTCCAAGCTGTACCATCTCCTGACACAATAACAGGGTCATAACTCTGAAGGCCTCTCTGAAGGTTCACCTTCGGCCCTGCTTTCAGCCAGGCCTCCGCCATATATCTGATGTTATCAAGTGACCAGGCCTCTGCCATATATCTGGTGTTATAAAGTAAGCATGGAATAGGTCAAAAGAAGGTCAGATGCCCCAGACGCTCATCACTTGTCAGGCACCCATAATTTTCCATCACATTCCTCCCTTTTAGCATTCTCATGCTAATCCACAATCATGGAAAATTCACATCAATCTTGCTACCCTATGTCCTGTGAGTTCTACCTGCACCAGCCAAACGCTGGTACCCCCAGGCCTCCCTGAACATCAGAGAAGTAGAAAAACAGGCAAAGGTCACAGGTCATAAGCATGGACAAGCCAAACATCCCCCCTCCCTTTTGACGCAGGAGAAAGGTAAAAGACTTGACCATCTAACTGCACTATCTAATAAGGGAAAAAACCTCTATATGATGAGGGCAAAAATCCCTTATACTACATTCTAAACTGAAGCATAGCAAGCATAACATAATCATGCAAAATAATTGCGGGAACTTGACTGTCATGTACATGAATGAAAAAGAAAAGAAAAGAAAAGTGTGTATATATGCTGTGAACATTAAATGTGATTTAACAAACGTGAGCAATCAATGTGGAAAGTGATTTAAACTATGTGATTAATATATATATATAAGGGTGATTAATGTGTAATCAGTGTGACGTGGTTAAATGTGATTGAAACCACACTTCTGGAGAATCAATTTAATGATTGGTACATTTCAAAACCAAAACAGCTGTCTGCAAACCGGGAAAACTTAAAAAAGTGACTCCTGTGAGTCATACGGAGGAATCCACAGATCCTGCATAGGATCCATCTGCACGTAGCGCCCTACAGCAGATGAGATCATTGATGTGATCAGAGATTTCACACAAGGAACAATGCAGCACAGAAAAAGGCACAACAGCAACAGAACAGGTATGACAGGGGCAAACAGATGCATTAATGTCGCTTTCCATCCGGTAAGAGAAAACCATGACCACAGGTCCGCACCTGTTCCAACTTCGTTGTCACGGCTTTTCTGCAAATGCAACAGGTCATTAAGATGAGCAACCACATGTGTCATGTTGTCAGTGATGTCGGGAATGTATGTGCAGCAATCAGTACCCACAATGTGACAAACGGGTGTTTGTCACATTGGCTGGCCAGGATTAAATCCAGAGCCATCCTGTTCTGTAGAGCCACATTCCTGAGGCCCTGTAATGTTGGTGTGAGTGCGCTGAAACCTGTAGCCATGCTGTCTGTGAGATTCTCCAAGTCCATGGCTATAGCATCAATCTTGTGTGCATTGTTTACCGTTCCCCACCATGGCAGGAAACCCCCAAAACCTTTCTCCAAGGGGGGTACTCTTACCACACCTCGTTTCGCTTTGTGCGGTGGGTAGTAGTGATCATAGTGTGTGTGAAAATGAGTCAGATCAGGAAGAATAGTCACTGCAGGCAACAGCTTAGCCAAGTAGCACCTGTCACACCATCCAGGCTGAAGTGCCTGATACACATGTCTACCACACACCCAGACGTGTTGTCTGAGCGATCCGTACCCGTCACTGGATGGCATGTAGACGGCAGGGTTGTCAATCCCTGATCGGTTAAGGCTAACTGTGTCTGTGAGGTTCAAAGTTGCAACGTATGGTGACGCACCTTTACAGTCTTTCATGCTATGAGTCCACATCACCCCACACGTTGCTTCAACTACCTGCGTACAGGCAGATGTCCCCAGAAAGTGATCCTTTGACGTTGCACATTCTCTAAAGAAACAAACACTTCCTTTCTGGCTTGTGGGATTAGTGCTCATGACAGGTTGATATATCCCCTGCAGGAAAATCTTTGTCACATTCCAGAATCTTACAGTTGCTCCCTCGTAGTTCACAGTGCTGACATTGATCTTCTCCAATGCAGCCGCAAGGTGTCGCACAGTTCTGTTGGGTGAATTGGGTGAGTGAACACCCTGAGTGAAAGCAATCATCGCCCCCAGAGTCTCTGAAACATTCAGGGGATAAGGTTTTAGCGGCAAAGAGTTACCTAGCTCGTGTGGAAGCTCCGCGCAGACATAAATGCTCCCATTTGTCAGCTTCCTCGCCATTGTCAGCATAGCTCGATACCACACGTTGTTTTCCAGCATGGATGTCATGTTGCCAATCTGCACAACGGATCTCTTCCCCACGTGATGAGGCGAGGCTGTGCAGTTGTCGTCTGAATCAGTGAGATTGTGTCTGTAGAGCTCGTCCAGAAGCAGGAGTGTCAGCCCCACTCCGATGGCGATGACGAGCAGGAAACCCACTCCCCCTCTTAGGCCGCACCCCAGGCGCCTAAGGGGATGCCACGGCCTTGGTGTCTCGATCATCGTCGCGATGTGCACACGGATCCGGAACCCGTCTGCAGTGACTGGCGTGTATCCACGTAGCCCTCTCTGCGACCTTCACCGCTGTCTCCGTCACCAGAAGCACTTGGAACGGACCGTTCCACCTGCGAGCTTTCCAGTTCTTTCGCCTTAGATCTCTGACCACAATGTAGTCTCCTGGCTCGAGGTCGTGCAGCTCGAGGTCGTGCAGCTTCCCTTCTGCTGGTTTGGGCAGGGCGGCTTTTACCTGTTGGTGGATTTCAGACAAAACAGAGGACAAGGTTGCACAACATCTTAACATTTCATCCTCGCAGTGGCCAGTGTCTGGCAACTGCCTTTTAACGGGCCCAATCCCAGTGTTGAGAGGTCTGCCAAACAAGATCTCGAATGGACTGAATCCATTCTTGTTTCTCCTCCTGGCCCTCATGTGCATTAACACAATAGGAAGAGCTTTTGTCCATGACAATTTAGTTTCCTCACACACTTTCACAAGTTTGTTTTTCAGAGTTGCATTTTCTCTTTCACATGCCCCTCCCAATGCTGGATGATATGCACAATGTTGCCTCAAATCAATGCCCATATACTCACCAACGGTCTTCAGAGCTGCACTCACAAAAGGTGTACCGTTATCTGAGCTGATTTTTGCCGGAATTCCCCACCTGGGAATTATCAGGGTCATCAAAGCTTTTGCGACTGCTGCTGCATCCTGTTTAGCTGTGGGAAAAGCTTCAACCCATTTGGAAAACATGCACAAAATCACCAAAACAAACTTCTTCCCTTCACTTGGTGTGAGTTCAATGAAATCCATTTGCAAGTGATCAAAAGGTCTGTCTGGAGGTGGATGTGCAACCTGTGGTATTTTAATACCCCTCCCCACATTGTTTGTGGAACATATCACACATCTTTTGCAGAATTCTGCAGCATAGCTGGAAAACCCGAGTACTTCGGTATCTCCGCCACCATTCCCCCCTTTGACACGTGATCCAAACCATGTGTCAATTTAGAGTAAATATGGAAGAGATATCGAGGGAGACAGGGCAGGCCATCAGGACCCGTCCACAGCTTATCAAGAACAGTACATCCTGCCTTCTTCCAAGCGGCCTTCTCCGCCGGAGAAGCCCTTATCTGTAAGTCTGAGACCTCGGCCGTAGCCACAGCTGAGGGAGTAGGCACAGGAGTTAAGGAGACCGCTTGCAAGGAAGAAGATAAGGAAGACAATGGCAGCCTTGAAGCTGCTTTCGCAGCTGCATCTGCTCTCGCATTCCCCTGAGAAACAAGGTCTGTGTTGTTGGTATGAGCCTCACATTTACACACAGCAATTTGCTTAGGCAACAACACAGCATCCAAAAGAGCAGAAACCAACACATGATGAGCAATAGGTTTCCCTGTCGAGGTCAAGAAATCCCTGTTTTTCCAAATTTGCCCAAAATCATGTACCACTCCCCAAGCATATCTGCTGTCAGTGTAAATGTTAACGGATTTGCCCTTAGCCAATTTACATGCTTCTGTCAGAGCCACCAATTCAGCTGCTTGAGCTGAGTGTGAGGCTGACAGAGGACGTGCAAGCACTGTGTCATGCAGGGTTGTGACGGCAAAACCTGCCACAGTTTTGCCTGTGTCTGGGTCTCGTGAGGCCGAGCCATCAACAAAAAACTCAAAATCAGCGTTATCAATCGGTGTGTCATTCAAATCTGGTCTAGGAGAACAGACAGAAGTTATCACAGCTACACAATCATGAGGTTCTCCATCAACAGCCGTTGGGAGAAGAGTAGCAGGATTAATAACGGTGCATCTCTTTACCTTGATGTTAGGTAATTCCAATAAGACAGCATTGTACCGCAACCACCTTGCAGCAGAAAGATGCGAAGTCTTTTGCTCAAGAAGAATGAGAGACACTGCATGTGGAACCAACAAGGTCAAATCAGCATAGCCCACAATGTCACGTGATGCAACAACTGCCCTCTCAGCAGCAGCCACTGCCCTCAGACAATGAGGCAGGCCTGCAGCAACACTGTCAAATTTTGATGAAAAGTAAGCTACAGGCCGCTGTTTCCGCCCATGTTCTTGCAACAGCACAGAAGTCATGTACCCCCCTTTTTCGTCAACAGTCTGGGTAAATGGTCGTGTGCAGTCAGGCAGTCCAAGAGTCGGAGGTGTTTGCAGAGACAGTTTAAAATCAACAAAAGATTTCTCTGCTTCAGGGGTCCAAATGACATGATCGGATGCTTTCAGGCCTTTCCCATGAGCAATTGCTGCTAATGGTGCCTCAATTTCAGCATAATTTGGAACCCACTGTCTGCAATAGCCTGTCATTCCCAAAAAAGACATGACTTGTTTTTTCGTCTGAGGTTTTGGGATCTTTTGAATGGCTTCAATGCGTTTGGGTGTGAGGGTTTTACCCTCAGGAGAAATCACATGACCCAAAAATGCGACTTCCTGTGAAACAAACTGTAGTTTTGACAGGCTGGCTTTGTGGCCCTGTTCAGCTAAATGAGTTAGCAAGGCAACGGTGTCTTTTACACAGCCTTCTGTGGTTGCGCTCGCAACCAAAAGGTCATCAACATATTGCAACAAAGCACTTCCCTCTGGCAAGTTCAGGGTCTCCAAACTGTCACGCAGAGCCGCATTATAGATCGTTGGAGACTCGGAAAAGCCCTGGCAGAGCCTGGAAAACGTCCACATTTTTCCCTCAAAGCAAAATGCAAACCAGAATTGACTGTCCGGATGTACCGGGACACTGAAGAAGGCATTTGACAGATCAACCACTGAAAACCATTTGCTATCAGCTGGAACCTGAGACAGAATTGTGTGTGGATTTGGAACTGTAGGCGCTCTGGCCTGTATTGCAGCATTTACAGCCTGCAAATCTTGCACAAATCTCCATTCAGCAGGTGCACCATCAGGACGTATTTTATTCACTGGAAATATGGGTGTCCTCACAGGGGAGTTTGGACACGGAACGATCACACCTGCCTTCACCAGAGCATCAAACACAGGTTTAATGCCTTCAACTGCTTCACGTTTGAGAGGATATTGATTACGACACGGTCTGTAGTCTGATTTAGGTGTGATTATCACCGGTTCACAATTTTTTATCAGGCCAACATCATGCTTACTCTGGGCCCAGAGATATGCAGGAACCTGCTGTAGCTCTGGGACGTCAGCAACGGACTGAACCATGCACAAGTCAGTTTCAGAATCAGTTTGGTCTGTAAAAGTAACAGAACGGAAAACCTCAATTACACAATCAAGTTTCTTTCTGTACACTCCCATTGCGTCGTTAAAATCAACATGAGGATCAGCGGAAGACCTCCAACATGGAGAGGCGCCCAGCTCCCGCACCCACAGACCCAGGTCTGTGCCGTTGGGATTCACCAGCGAGACGTGCGGATCAGAGTTTTGTGCCAAAATCAACTCATGCAATCGATTAGGAAATTTCACAGAGACAACACAATTGACGTCATTCCAAAACAACCATTCTAGCTGCAACCTATCCTTTTCCTGCTCTGAGTCACAGAAAACATCCTCACTATCACAATCAGTGTGTGAGACAGAGGCCATGTGTGCTGTGCAGTGCAGGCATGTGACGTCAGCATGTGTGTGTGTGTCTGGGAGCTGCAGCAAAACAGATGGGGGCAGAGTCAACTTCCATTCACACATGAACTGTCTCTGAATGTGCTTGAAAAAAACACCGTTTTCCCTCAAATCATTCACTCTTTTCACCTGAACGCCTTCAGGTGTACAAATCAAAACAATACCCAACCTACACATGAGATCACGTCCCATCAAATTGACTGGGCATCTGTCAGAATACAAGAATGAATGTTTGAAAGATTTCTCTGTTTCAGAATCAAAGCAATTCTGAAGTGTTGGTTGGTTTTCCAGGTCAGTGTCGTCACCAGATTCGGCCGTCCTCGTGCTCCCACCACATAGTCAGTCCGACTCACTTGCCCCATCCTTTTTCTTGTTCTTATCTCCTCTGCGACAGTTTCGGGCCCAATGTCCACTTTTGCCACAGTTGTAGCAACGATCTTTGTCTTTGTCTTTGCGCCCTCCCTTTGACTTTCTTTTCCGACTCTCCTTCAGTTCCTCCAGCTGAGCCAGCTGTAGTTTGGTAGAGAGGCGGTCTCTTTTCTCGAGTTTCTTTGCAGCCTCCTCCAACTGTTGACGCTGCTGCTCAGCCTTTTGACGCTGAATGCCCCTGCTGCAGAGGAGTCGCCCGCTGCAGAAGAGCCTCCAAATCTGGGTGCCAATGGTGTGGCGCTTCCCGTTCTCTCCCTGTCACGTACGTACGGTGGGGGCCGTGCAGGTGGAGCCGAGTCGAGGTCCGAATCCAGTTTCACACACTGTCCCGGGAGACCTTTAGGGCCCTGCCTATGCTTGGCCTCCTTCATCCACTCATTAAATGCTGACCAATTTGCCTCGAACTTAATCTTACCTCCAAATCTTCCCACTAAGCCTCTTTTTTCTAAAAAATTTAACCTTACCTCCAACGCCTCAAGTTGTTTAACACTCAGGCTACCTCCCTCTGGAAAACAGCACTCCTTAACCCACAGGTCCAACTGAGCCACGCTCTCCTCCCCATATGTGTTCCTCATGAACTTCACATTAGGAGCGCCATAATCAGGCTCAATTATCCTCCTTTCGGTTGTGCTCTGGCCAGACCCCATTGTAATCAAAATCTCAGGTTTTTACAACACGGAATAAGCCAAATTCGCAAAATGAATTTCTTAATTTTTCATTTTAAGTGAAAATCAAACTTATGAACAACAAACAGATTTACCACTCCTGTCTGTTCCGCTCTGATAGCAAGTGTCTGTCTTTCCCCCTTCGCTGCTTACCACCCTTTCCCTCTGTCCCTGACAGCTGAGAAATCAGGTGTCGTGTTAGGTTCTCAACCTACACTAACTTAGGTCCCTGACCTAAACTGAGCTCACACTTTTCCTGCACTCAATTTCCCAGAAACGGTGCCTGACACGTCTGCCAACCTATCACAACAGGTGGAAAAGACTTTCCCTGCGCAGTCCTCACAAACTCACCAGAACAGACAGCGAGGTGTTGGCGGCCACCAGGTTCGTTGGACCCCAACGGTGAAAGGAATCCCAGCTTTCCAGACGTCAGGCCCTCCTCTCAACCTTCCTTTGTGGGGGAGTTTGAGGTGGTAAGAGCCCTAAGCTCTTGCTGTGTACACAGTCTTCACACCTTCAGTCCAGAAAGTCCAGAATCCGCTCACAGATGAGGCCCACCCAGGGACGCCAAAATTGTGGTGGCAAAATCACTTGAACAATAAAGAGTCTTCACACGTCGGCTGTCTTTCTGGAGTTTTAATAAGCATTCATGAATGGAGTCTCACAAACAGTACAAACCGCATGAACAGTCAGTCAGAGTGAGAGCTGGCGAAATCACTCCAGCCCTCTAACTTTATAGTTTCCCAAAACACATGCCCATCCTTAGACACAACATATGCAAACAGAGAACCTGTCGTTCCAAGCTGTACCATCTCCTGACACAATAACAGGGTCATAACTCTGAAGGCCTCTCTGAAGGTTCACCTTCGGCCCTGCTTTCAGCCAGGCCTCCGCCATATATCTGATGTTATCAAGTGACCAGGCCTCTGCCATATATCTGGTATTATAAAGTAAGCATGGAATAGGTCAAAAGAAGGTCAGATGCCCCAGACGCTCATCACTTCTCAGGCACCCATAATTTTCCATCACAAACATGTAATTGTTGTCATCAAGATGAGCCAGACCTGTTTGAACACTGCCAGAATTGAACACTGCCAAATGCCGTACAGTGCATGTAAAATCTTAAATGTAAACATTAAGGATTCAGTAGTAATTTAATTTCACAATTACATTTTCAGTAATTTATAAGAATCAAATATTTATGGCAATAATTTCCTTCCAAAGATAGAGCTCAAACCTGATTTTAAAACTGGCTTCAAATAGCTGTCTTCAGATATAGTACAGTAGTGCTTCCTGTCTTAAAATCTGCAGTAAGTATATTTTAGAAATCATTTCACATCTCATGTTACCAGCGGCATTTTCTCCCTGCTTCAGTGGTTGTTGAAGATGTTGTTTATCACTGAGTAATGTGACAGTGAGGGTGTAAAGAGAGATGTGATGTTGTTTTACAAAGTTGTGAGTAACAAGCGTACCCATTTTTCCATCCTCAACAAAGAATATGTTGAGAGGGATGAGTACACTGAAGTAGAAGACTTCGATGCTGTTCTTCACAGCCACCTGGGCACAAGTAAACAAAACAAAAGCTTATTATTATGCTTGTTCTGCACGGCTGAGATGTGCTGGGTGATACCAGCATTTTACATAAAACACTCCAAACAATAGTGGATGCAAACAAGAAAGTACAAGTGATAGTTTTGTAAATGTGTTGCACTGCTGTTCAGATATTGAGTATGTTGAGTGACAGCTCCTGTACCTGCAGATTATTGAGAGAGTCCATCTTCATGACTGGCCCGATGGTGTTGATAGGCAAAGAGATCTCAATACTCTGACTGGGCATCAGCGGAGTGTGAATGGGCAGAGGACTGGTAGGGATCACCCCAAAACTGTGTGGGAAACCAACAAAAATCAAACACTGGCAGAACTGAGTTACAATATATACACTTATACATCAAACTATAATTAAAGCAGTCTAATACTCCTTTCATACCTGTCTTTCTTGTAAAGGTTAAGGAGTCTGTGTTATTCATGAATTCCCTATGGCTCAACCAGTATTCATTTTGTTTGAAAGGATGAACCCACGCTGACCGACTTGGCTTTGTAACCCAGGTAGACAGGTGGGTCAGACAAGGGTTATATGATTACAAATGGGGGCACGTCGGTCAGACATAATTGTCACAGGTCGCCACAGCCCCGAAACAAAAAGAACAATGTCAGCAGGAATCTGACAAGAACAGGTTCCTACAGCAAAGGGCAAATTAGATTTAAGACTTTTTTAAGGCTATTTGGAATTAAATTTAGGACCAATTTTACAATAACAAAAATTGAAGAAAAACAAAAGCATGACATATGGTGGAGGCGGGGCAGAGACGAGGATAGAACCGAACTGGAAAATACCTGCTCTTAGTTGGTGGGGGTTCTTGGCGGGTTTTTTTGTTCTTCACACTACATGTGGGACTCCACAATACACCAAACCTAGTATGCACTGCCTTGTATCAATTTCAGCCATGCAGCTAAATCTTTGTTAAATAACCAATTTTCATTGCATTTGCACTTTGCCATGCTGCCCAATGTACAGTGACAGTGAGCTAGCAGACGGTAGATCCTCTGCTCTGAACATCCTGGCTGGAAACAAAATATGAGTGTTGTTGGTTCCACTATCCTGATCTGTGTGACGTTAATGCAAGAGACATTCGGTTAATCTTTTTTGAAAAATAAGAGATTGAGCCAATTATTTCAGAGACTTTACAATTTCAATTTCAGAAAACCTATGTCTGATGTCTTTGCATTTTTAAGACTTTTGAAAGATTAATTTAAGATATTTTAATACCAACTAAAGCTTCATTTTTAGATTCATGAATACACTAACTTTCAAGTCTTTTTATGGTTCCACAAGAACCTTGAGAAATTCTGCAGCAGATGATCGGGACGGAGACTGACAAGGTAGTGTGTACGAACATGAGGAGGCTGTTAAATAAGAGAAGCATCCACTGTACATAGAAAAAAAGGACGCCTGAACAAATAAATTCTCAGCAAGTGAGGTAATTCATATGCATGGTTTCCGGGTTGTGACCAAGGTCGTATCTGAACTGTCATGACCAGGAAATAACCCATGTTGGCTGACTTGGTTTGAATTGACAAAAGATAGGTCAGATGACCCCGATCGACTCTGGTCATTGTTGTGAATGAGGTATAATTAAGCAGCTCTACTGTTTTAGAGAGGTGTTGATATTGTAGTTTAAGACTCATTTCTCCCACCTGATCTTGTTAAACTGGACAGCGAAGTCGGTCATGTGTTGCAGTGCCTTGTTAGTGAAGGTCATGTCCATGTACATGTGACCCTGGCGGCGAGAGAAGGTTCCAGAAATCTCCAGTCCTTTGGCTTTCACTGCCAGCAGCCACACCTGGTAGATCAATACAAACATCATCAGCTCTATAGATTGTATAAATTTAGTACACTGCCTGACTTTGAAGGATCTCACATTACTTTGTATCTTGTTATTTTACTGTGAGCAATGTGGCTGTAATTGACGGAATGTTCTGAGTTTGTGTGAACTCACTGCTTTAAGGGGATACGAGTGGTGATGGCCATGCCGGTGGAAAGCTCAAACAAGTCGTTAAGGCCACTGCTGACAGCCTGAGGAGCTGGTGTGGGTGATGGAGCAAAAGTACTGGGGACAGATGAAGGGATGAAGTTCTGTCCCACCTAAAGCGATAACAACAAAATCATACACACACGTACACACAAAACACAACCTAAGCAACCATAATTTCAGTACGCATCACTGGCAACTTCACAGTTTGCTACAGACCTACAAAAAGAAGCACACAGACAATCTTAAGGCATGCCAAAGTAAGAAACGTTATCAAAAACCACACTTCAACTATAGCAAGTGATTAGCCAAAGCCCTTATGACAGGAAGTGTGAACAAGCTCAAATGTGAGGTGAGAGCCTCACCTGTGGTTTGTGTGTTTTAGCCCATGAATTAGAAAGTGACAGCAACCAAAAATACAAATGCAATACTTTTGGTTTTTGCTCCCATTTTCCACAAGTTTCCACGAGCGAGCCGCCTGTTAATGACGCTGTGGGCTAATGGGCATGTAGCTACTTTAATGTTTCAGATGATACGTTATGTTTCTAGTCGACCAATGAAGATGAGTTTACATATCACCTTGGGTTCCTCCGTCACCTTCTCAGAATGATCCCACACTTTGGATTTCCTGCCCGACATGTTATTAACTAGCCTGTGGAATAACTGCAGGTACCAGCCCTGGAAATTAATCTGACTCCTGTCTGACTGCTGAGCTTGGACACTTACTGTGTCTGTCCTTTCAAATTAAAGTCCCACATGATCCAGTCATATAGGTTTGGATTTATTTAACATATTTGTTTGGTTTTTCTGTGACTAAGCGACCAACGAAATCTTGCCAACTAATGAGCTTTCTGGTCAAATGACATTAGGTCGACTATTAGGTGGCAGCCCTAGTGTAAAATGTGCAGCCTCTCCAGACGGAGATGAGTGCAAGTGAAAATTTTGGTTTGTTTTTCCCGGTCAGAAAATGGGCTAAAACATGCAAAACATCCGTGTGATCTTCTAGCTCAAAGTATTTGAGTGTGAGAGAGAGAGAAGCCAGGTTTAAAAAATTGAAGAAGTCAGTTTGAGAGGGTAGTGGCTTAAATTGCAGCATGCAGCATGCAGACAGGCAGACTGCCGAACAGAAGGGCTTGACTTACTGCTGGACTTCCCCCAACACCTCCACCCAGGTCTCCCCCCAGCTACAGGAGAGAAGAGAGTTCCCCAAAGACAGCATCCAAACATCACAGACAGACCAAACACACAAACAAAGACAGAGACAGAGACTTTCTTAGCAACCGCAACCCATCAAGAGGAGCCCTCATATCTGGGAAAATACCAACTCCATACCATATGTTAGACATTAAATAAGACTTTAAAATCTGCAAGGAGATCATAAAGGAGTCCAGTTGTTCCAGTGGCTTGGAGAAGTGGAGGAGTGACCATTAACAGAGGAAAAATCCAACAAGGCTTAAACCGGATTTATACTTCTGCGTCAAATCAACGCTGTAACTACATCGTAGCCTGACATGCACCTCCCCAGAAATTCAATTACATGTCACAGTGACACAGACCTCCTGTCTACTTTTGTAAGCTGAAACCATTTCCCTCCGTGGAAACAAAGCTTTTATTTACTTTTATTTCACAGATAAGAAAAAATAAATGGTGAAGACAATAAAGCCTCCTCAAAAATAGCATTTTAAGTCTTGTGTGTGATTTATCCTGGCTTTATATGAGCAGAGGAAATCTCTGCTCGTCACTAGGCTAATTAATACAATGTAAAATGCCATAGCCTTGTGCTAATAACGTTAGCATGTCGTATTTGTTTGGAAAATGTGTTTAGTTTAAGACGGCTGTATTGTCAGTGATCCTTGTGAGTTGATATGGAGCCGAAATTTTTTAACATTACCTTTGTTAAATGTTGCTGTTGTCCCGGGTTTTATATGAGAAGAGGAAACATCTGCTAGCTGCTAGGCTAATTTATACAATGTAAAATGCCATAGGCTTGTGCTAAAGATGTTAGCAGCTGTATTTGTGGGGAAAATGTGTCCAGATAAAGACAAGTGTTTGTCTGTGAATGCTGCAAGTTATAGTTGATTTGTGTACTTGTGTTTGAAACTGTCTCTATTAAGCCATGTTTAATGTCTGTTTAATGTGTGTTTAGAATTAACTAAACTTTACAGCACTTTACAGAAACCTCCGCCGCCGACTAGTGTTTTGGAGATGTTAGTGCAGAGTGACACAGACACACTACCGCACAAGTATAAACACTCACAATGGCACAGGCCACGTGCGTAAATTACGGCATAGGCTCTGCACAAGCATAAATCCGCCTTTAATGTAGCTCTATGTTAAAAATATTAACATGTTAATATACCAACTTTTCACAACAATTAGAGTCGTCATCGTCCTCCGCTTATCCGGGTCCGGGTCGCGGGGGCAGCAGCCTCAGCAAAGAAGCCCTCTCCCCAGCCACTTCCATCAGCTCTTCCACGGGAACCCCGAGGCGTTCCCAGGCCAGCTGGGCGATGTAGTCCCTCCAGCATGTCCTGGGGCGGCCCCGAGGTCTCCTCCCGGTTGGACACGCCCGAAACACCTCCCAAGGGAGGCGTCCGGGTGGCATCCTTACTAGATGCCCGAACCACCTCAACTGGCTCCTCTCGATGTGGAGGAGCAGCAGCTCTACTCCGAGTCCCTCCCGGATGTCCGAGCTCCTCACCCTATCTCTAAGGCTGAGCCCAGCCACCCTGCGGAGGAAACTCATTTCGGCCGCTTGCACTCGCAATCTCATTCTTTCGGTCACTACCAAGAGCTCGTGACCATAGGTGAGGATTGGAATGAAGATAGACCGGTAAATCGAGAGCTTCGCTTTTTGGCTAAGCTCCCTCTACACCACAACGGACCGGTTCAGCGCCCGCATCACTGCGGACGCCGCCCCAATCCGCCTGTCCATCTCTCGCTCCATCCTACCCTCACTCGTGAACAAGACCCCGAGATACTTAAACTCCTCCACCTGAGGAAGGACCTCCCCCCCGACCCGGAGAGGGCAATCCACCCTTTTCCAGCTGAGGACCATGGCCTCAGATATGGAGGTGCTGATTCTCATCCCAGCCGCTTCACACTCGGCTGCGAACCGTTCCAGCAAGAGCTGGAGGTCACTGTTCGATGGAGCTAGGAGGACCACGTCATCCGCAAAAAGCAGGGACGAGATCCTCCCGCTACTGAACCTGACACCCTCCACCACTTGGCTGCGCCTAGAAATTCTGTCCATAAAAGTTATGAACAGAACCGGTGACAAAGGGCAGCCCTGGCGGAGTCCAACCCTTCCTGGGAACAGGTCCGACTTATTGCCGGCCACGCGAACCAGACTCGTGCTCCTTCGGTACAGAGACTGAATGGCCCCTAGCAAGGGGCCACCAACCCCATACTCCCGGAGCACCCCCCACAGGGTGCCCCTGGGGACACGGTCATAAGCCTTCTCCAAATCCACAAAACACATGTGGACCGGTTGGGCAAACTCCCAAGCCCCCTTCAGCACCCAGGCGAGGATAAAGAGCTGGTCCACGGTTCCGCGTCCGGGACGAAAACCACATTGCTCCTCCTCAATCTGAGGTTCAACTATCGACCGGACCCTCTTCTCCAGCACCCTGGAGTAGACCTTACCAGGTAGGCTAAGGAGTGTGATCCCCCTGTAGTTGGAACACACCCTCTGGTCCCCCTTCTTGAAAATGGGGACCACCACCCCGGTCTGCCACTCCAGAGGCACTGCCCCCGATGTCCACACAATGTTGCAGAGGCGTGTCAACCAAGACAGCCCTACAACATCCAGAGCCTTGAGATATCCAGGACGAATCTCATCCACCCCCGGGGTCCGCTGCCTCGGAGTTGTTTCACTACCTCGGCAACTTCTGCCCCAGAAATTGGACGACCCGCCCCCGATACCCCCGTCTCTGTTTCCTCACTGGAATACGTGTTGGTGGGATTGAGGAGCTCCTCAAAGTATTCCTTCCACCGCCCGACAATGTCCCCAGTTGACGTCAGCAGCTCCCTGCCCCCACTGTAAACAGTGTGAGCTAGTTGCCGCCTTCCCCCCCCTGAGGCGCCGGACGGTTTGCCAGAACCTTTTTGGAGCCGATCAATAGTCTACCTCCATGGCCTCACCGAACTCCTCCCACGCCCGAGTTTTTGCCTCCGCCACCGCCGCCGCTGCACTCCGCTTGGCCCGCCGGTACCCGCCAGCTGCTTCCGGAGACCCACAGGCCAACCATGCCCTGTAGGCCTCCTTCTTCAGCCTGATGGCTCCCCTCACCTCTGGTGTCCACCAGCGGGTTCGGGGATTACCGCCACGACTGGCACCAGCTGCCTTGCGGCCACAGCTTGCAGCCGCCGCCTCGACAATGGCAGAGCGGAACAAGGCCCATTCGGACTCAATGTCCCCCTCTGCCCTCGGGACACGGTTGAAGCTCTCCCGGAGGTGGGAATTGAAGATCATCTGGACAGGTTCTTCCGCCAGGTGTTCCCAGCAGACACTCACTGTTCGCTTGGGCCTGCCAGCTCTGCGCGGCGTCTTCCCCCACCATATGATCCAAATCAGCACCAGGTGGTGATCAGTTGACAGCTCTGCTCCTCTCTTCACCCGAGTGTCCAGAACATATGGTCGCAGGTCAAATGATACGACTACAAAGTCAATCATTGACCTGCGACCTAGGCTGTCCTGGTGCCACGTACACCGATGGACATCCTTATGTTTGAACATGGTGTTAGTTATGGCCAAACTGCGACCCGCACAGAAGTCCAATAACTGAACACCACTCGGGTTCAGATCGGGCAGGCCGTTTCTCCCAATCACGCCCCTCCAGGTCTCGCTGTCATTGCCCACGTGAGCGTTGAAGTCCCCCAGCAGAACAATGGAGTCCCCGGTTGGGGCACTGTCCAGCACCCGTCCCACGGACTCCAAAAAGGGCAGGTACTCTGAACTGCTGTTTGGCGCATAAGCACAGACAACAGTCAGGACCCGTTCCCCGACCCGAAGGCGCAGGGAAGCAACCCTTTCGTCTACTGGGGTAAACCCCAACGTACAGGCAGAGAGTCTGGGGGCTATCAGAAAGCCCACCCCGGCCCTCTGCCTCTCACCCGGAGCAAGTCCAGCAAAGGAGAAGGTCCACCCCCCCTCAAGGACTTGGGTTCCAGAGCCGGAACTATGTGTCGAGGTGAGGCCGACTATATCTAGCCGGTAGCGCTCAACCTCTTCCACCAGCTCCAGCTCCTTCCCCGCCAGAGAGGTGACATTCCGTGTCCCAAGAGCCAACTTCTGTAGCCGAGGATCGCCCCCGCCTTGGTCTGCTGCCCAATCCACATTGCACCGAACCCTTCTGGATCCCTCCGCGGGTGGTGGGCCTGCAGGGGGACGAGCCCATGTAGCCGGTTCGGGCTGGGCCCGGCCGGGCCCCATGGGCGAAAGCCCGGCCACCAGGCGCTCGCCCACGGGCCCCAACCCCAGGCCTGGCTCCAGGGCGGGGCCCCGGTAACCCTCAGGGCCGGGTACACAGGTTCTTGCTGTTGTCCATCATGAAGGGTATTTTGAACAATTAGAGTCATACATTTTTAAGTTTTCAGAACAAAAATTATTAAGCAGTTAAATCACAAACATATTTACATTATGAGCAACAACAACAAAAAAAATCTTTTGAAAAGAACAAAAAATTTACTGTAATAAGATTAAAAACAAATCTTGAGTGATGAATACAGACAAGTTTTTTGGACTTGCAACACCAAAACGTTCAAGATAAGCATTGGTATGAAAATGAGGAAGCACAGAACACTGATCAAGTCTTTAGCCGTGTTTATCCAATGCTTCCACTCTACAGTAAAAATTAGTGTGTGTGTGTGTGTGTGTGTGTGTGTGTGTGTGTGTGTGTGTGTGTTCAGGCTCACCAAACTGTCCAGGCCTCCTCCCAGAAGATCCACCGCACCAATCTGCATGGAGTAGACCTGGGGCACATTGACTGGAGGGCCCAGGTCCAGGTTCAGCAGGTCACCCAGCAAGTCACCCTGGCTGGGGATCACATGTGGCTGGTCCATGGCAGCTGCTGGCCCGCCGCTCACTGGGCTCTCACCTGTGTCAATGCTGTCAGAGGAGGAAACAGTAGTGCTGGTGAGGGACAAGTAATTTAGAAAGGCACTTTGTCATCGCCCTAAATGTTAAGAGCGTGCACATGGCAAGATGGCCAAAGGAAGTCAGAACCATGTGAATGCAATCACGGGACGCACAGCTGCCAGTAGAAAAACTGAAATGCTGGTTTGTCACAGTGTGTCTGACCTGCTGTGCTGCACAGGAAGGTGTTTCTGGTGGATTCCATGGCTGCCCTCGACGAAGGCGCTGGGGGGTTTGTGATAGACAGAAGCCAGGGAGCCAACGTGGCAGATGAGCTCGTCCAGTAGGGTGGGCTCAATCAGGTCTGTCTCCTCTGAGATCAGGGGCTTCTCTGACAACACCACCACCTTGGCCGTCACAGGGTCAGTGGACAGCAGGCGCCAATAAATGTAGCCTCGGTCACGCAGGTCGGGGTTATCAGAGTCCTGCAGAGGACTCTGATACACGTTCAACACGTGTGCTGTGAATCATATTTGTTTCCTATTTATTCAATGAAGGAGTAGATCTTGTGGATCAGCTGGACTGCTGTTATTTGTGTTTATGGTAGTTAAGAGGGGTCCATATTAAATTGACAAACAATAATCGTCTGCACTTCTTGAGAATAAAAAAACAACACTTACCTGGGTGGCCAAGCTGAGGGCCTGCTGCACCAGCTCCTGAGTCTCTGATGGCTTCTTTAGGAACAGCTTGACAATGGCAGTCAGCAGAGTGAGCTGGACCTGGACATCAAAGCACACACTGTTAGATTATCATATGTTCAGTCCACAATGCCACCCATCCTCGCAGTAGGAGGAGTAACAGGCAAAGTGGGGAAACAGCCAGACAGGGTGATGTGTGGAGAAGGTCCTGCACTATACTGGATAAACTGTCTAAACTCAACTGTGCTGAATTATTCTCAAATATAAATTGTATTATCTGTGTAAAACATAAAACCTTACTGCAAAACAAGCCTGTTTCCAAAGAGAGTAACGGCACTATTTTTATATTTTCCCCCATTATCTGTGTATTTGCTGAACTTGACGTCAGCAACCGTGAAAGATCTGGATGTACATGCTTCAGAACCTGCCGTTGGCTTATTTGAAGAACCCACCTGGGTGCTCTCGTCATGGAAACCCTCGAGGGAGCTCTCCAGCAACTCGTCAGCGTTGTCGATCCTTTCGGCGTACTCGCCAACAATCCAGATCATGGCAGCACGAGCGTCGGGCTCATCCAGAGAGTCCAGGTTCTCACACAGTGAGGCGATGATGCTTTCATACCTGAAGAACACCAGTATCTCAGAGGTCAGAATAAAACTCGGCATCTTTCGTAAAGTGCTGCACATTTAATCGGCTGTCTGTACAATTATTTGTTGAGTAGTTCCCAGCGGTTCAGTGGGAAACATACTTGTTGGGGTATTTGCGGAAGATGTCTCTGATGACCACAATAGTCCTGAACCACGTAGTTGACTTTGGTCTGGATCAGGTCCAGCAGGGTGCTGACACAGCGCTCAGCTGATTGCTGGAGAGGAACAGGACAGAGGCGCTGTGTCAACATGATGATTTTGCTACTATCACAGTGCTCTGGTGTCAAGTCTTATCAGAATTAAGATTGTTGTGCTGCAATGCCCACAAGAAGACTTTGGCGTAGACATCAGCAGCAATGACCGCATTTCTTACCTCCACTTTGATGGCACAGCGTCCGATGGCTCGTACAGCCTTGCGCACAAAGTCAACATCCACCTCTGTGGCGTATTCCTTCAGTTCGGCCAGCACCTGAAGTGACACAGAACACAAGTGAAAAGTACTGTATGTGTACCCAATACCACACCATAAAGACCTGTCTAAAGGGTTTTAGATGTGATTCAGTGTACTAATTTTGTTTGAGTTTGATGTCTTTACTAAAATTACACTCCATTTAACAACAGACATCATTTGCACAACAAAAGAATTTGTCTGTTTCTTTCAAACCATCCTGAACTTCAATATATTTCACTCCCACATACATTTACTATCCCTGACAATGTTGCTCTGATGGTGTTGTTTTAACCTTGTGTGTGTGTGTGTGTGTGTGTGTGTGTGTGTGTGTGTGTGTGTGTGTGTGTGTGTGTGTGTGTGTGTGTGTGTGTGTGTGTGTGTGTGAGTGAACACGGTGGTGGTCCTAGTGGCACCACAATAGAAACTACCACAGAGGCTGTTCTGAGTACTTCGTGGCTGAGATCAGCCACGAAATGCGTGGCTGAGATCAAAATGAAGGGCGAGTTCAAAAACGGGCCTGGTCTGAGCAAAGGGGCCACAAGTAAAGAAGGGGCCAAGCAAATAAACGGTTACCTAACGACAGAGACTTCCTACTTCCTAGGCAGCAGACATGGCCACAGCAGATGAGTGTAAAGTCGGAAATTGAACACATTTCACTGAAAATTAAACAGCTGCATTTGTCTCATTTGTTTGTGTGTTGTTGTTGGTTTTTTTTATGACCCATTTGATGTGAGACACAGCTGGCCCCATTCAAAAAAGTTTGGACACCCCTGCTTTAAAACATGACTGTGAAAGAGAGCAGAACCCTATATAGCAGTGTCATGTAAGGTACCTGGGCAATGTTGGCCTGGGAGGCCAAGCGGATCACGATGTCCAGTCTCTCCAGTTTCACATAGATAGGGTGGTTGTACTTGACAAAGAAAACCTTGATCTCCTGCTTCAGGATCTCAGGCCTGCACACAAGCAACACATATTAGACTGTCGCCTGTATCGATATTTAGAATGGGCAGTAGCAGTAAAAAAATGAAACAGCCTCTGTTGTTTGTGATCACGCACCTTTTCTGGACAATGAGGTTAATGTTCCTCAGAGCCACGTCCTGGACCTCAGGCTCTCCAGAGAGCAAGGTAACCAGCGGTGGGGATAGCTTCTTCAGCAAGGTGTTGTAGTAGTCGGAGTCCTTTGGCAGCAGCTCCAAGAACTTCATCAGAACCTTGACAGCTGACAGCACCACTGCTGAGTTGGCGTGAGACAGCCGGGGAGTGACACGCTCGCAGATGCTTTGACAGGGAGGGAAAGATCACACATTTGACCTTTATCACAAGAAAACGCAGCTCCTGTGATTCGAACACTGTCGTTAGCCATACTGTGATTTTGATAACATTTTGATTAATTGTGAAGAGCTCTATCAAATAACAATCACCAATACTCAATATGATGGCCAAACAGAACAAGCTGACATTCCACACTCTAGTCGGAGTGATGCTACCTTTGGGCCTCGCGCTCATCCTTGGGGTTGTAGTTGGACAAACAGTCCAGGATGAAAATCTGTCCCCACTCTGTGCACTCGTTGAGTGCTGTCAGCAGCTTGTTGATGTTCTGGGGATTGAGGTCCAGCAGGTTGCTGTTGGGGTGAGACTCGGTGATCTCAGACAGGGCAGCAACTGCGTTGGCCACAACCTAAAGGACAGAGGTGTTTTGTGATAAGTCTGTCGCCATAATGCCATGTGGATTAAATCCAAATAAAACTCAGGCAAACTATAGTTAAAGCATTTAACACAATTAATGCAGCTTTAGAGAAACAACCTGGACAGATCTGCTTTTCTTGCTTCATTCTAATGTATGCCGGGTTCAGGCTACATAATATCAGCCCGATTATAGCCCGACGGAGCGTCGTACAGTGTCGGCTCGGACTGTGAATGACAATGAGCGTCATTAGCGAGAATCCATTGTTTCATCTTCTGTAAACTGTCACTAAATTACACTAAAATCATTCTAAGCGCCACCTAATCCCAGACATACCCCAGTTTGAGTTTGTTGGAGTTTAACCTTATTCCACTGGTTGTGTTTAAGAGTGGATAACAGTTACACATGCCAAAATTATAATCAAACTCTGATCAGTGACTGCCTTGGAACTGACACCTACCATGGGATTGGAGTCAGCAATGAGGTCTCTCAGGGAGTCCAGGAAGCCTTGGTCCTCCACCATCTGGGCATTGATGTCATGAAGTTTAGCAACGCAAACAGCCGCCGTCTTCCTCACGTACGGGTCCTCATCCTTCAGGCACTTCCTCAGCGGCTCACACAGGTACTCTGTGATCTTGTCCACCCGGATACAGCCCATGGTGCGGACGGCCAGAGCTCGGATCAGAGGGTTGGGGTCCTCACAGTCCTACAGGGCAAGACAAGAAAGGCAGATGTGGTTTTAATGAGGTCGGATTTCACTGAGGTACATTACCTCAGGGACACAGAAGTAAAACTCCATTAACGTTCAATGACTAATTCTAGAACCTTAAATATCCTTTGTGTAAATCTGTGAATATTCTCAGTCATCCAGGTCATGATAAATCTCAAACAGGCATAAAATACGGCAACTGGACTAACCTCGTGTGAGTAGAAGACGTTTCGCCTCTCATCCAAGAGGCCCCCTCCTCTGTTTAAAGATGGCCTTTCTAGTTTGACATGAATGGCTTCTTTTACCCCTCTCTCAAACCATCTGTCCTCTCTGGCTAGAACGCGCACCTTGTGGTCATCAAAGGAGTGCCCCTGCTCCTTTAGGTGGAGGTGGACTGCTGAGTCCTGGCCTGTGGTAGTGGCCCTCCTGTGTTGCGCCATCCGTTTGTGTAATGACTGCTTAGTCTCTCCAATGTACAGGTCAGAGCATTCCTCATTGCACTGCACCTCGTACACCACATTGCTTTGTTTCTCCCTTGGAATTTTGTCCTTGGAATGGACCAGCTTCTGCCTCAGGGTGTTTCTGGGCTTGAAGTGTACTGGGATTTGGTGGGTGTTAAAGATTCTCCTGAGTTTCTCTGAAACTCCTGCCACATAGGGGATGACAATATTGTTCCTCTTCCTGTGGACCTCGTCTTTCTTGTCCTCCCTGGGCTTTTTCGCTGTTTTGATAAAAGCCCAGTTTGGATAGCCACAAGTTTGAAGAGCAGAGTGAATGTGTTTGTGTTCCCTTCTTTTCCCATCTGCTTCAGATGGGATATTTCGTGCTCTGTGTTTAAAAGTGCGGATCACCCCCAACTTGTGTTCCAGTGGGTGGTGTGAATCAAACAGGAGGTACTGATCTGTGTGGGTGGGTTTTCTGTAGACCCCAATGTTGAGTTCCCCATTAGTTTCAATGCGTACCACACAATCTAGAAACGCCAGACAGTTGTCTTTGACATCCTCTCTTGTGAATTTGATGTTTTTATCCACCGAGTTGAGGTGTTTTGTGAAAGGTTCAACTTCACCCTTCCTGATGGTGACCCATGTGTCATCCACATATCTGAACCTGTGCCTCGGGGAGTGGCCACAGAATGTTTTCAGTGCCACACTCTCCATCTCCTCCATATACAGGTTAGCTACAATAGGGGATACAGGTGATCCCATGGCACAGCCGTGTTTTTGCCTGTAGAAACCGTTGTTGTATTGGAAATAAGTGGTGCTGAGGCAAAGGTCAAGGAGGTCACACACCTGTTCAGGAGAGAGGTTGGTCCTTTCAGACAGAGTGTAGTCCAGCAGCAGTTTTCTCTGAACTGTCTGTATTGCGTCTCCCGTGGGAATGCAAGTGAAAAGCCATGTCACGTCATATGAAACCATAGTTTCCTCAGGGTCTAGGCTGATTTGTTTGATCTTGTTAGCAAAGTCCATAGAGTTCCTTATATGGTGGGGGGTGCCCCCCACCAATGGGGAAAGGATGGTGGCAAGATATTTAGCGATGTTATACGTCACAGAGTTGATGCTGCTTACAATAGGTCTGAGAGGGGCGCCCTCTTTGTGAATTTTCGGCAGCTCGTATATGCAAGGGATAGCATCGCCCCGATAGAGTTTGTAGTACAGGGCTCGGTCGATGACCTGACCTTTCTCCAGCTTTTGCAGGCAGTTAACCACTTTGAGTTTGTAGGTGTTGGTGGGATCTCGTTTTAGGGTCTCATAAGTTACTGAGTCACAGAGGAGGCTGCTGACTTTAGAGTGATAGTCAGCTGCGTTAAGGACAACGGTGCATCTCCCCTTTTCTGCAGGTAAGATTGTGATGTTGGAATCTTTCTGCAGGGTTTTAAGTGCCTGTTACTCCTGTGCGGAGATGTTAGATGGAAGTAGTTTGGCACTGGAGAGTGCTGCCGACACCTTAAGCCTGATCTGCTCAGCCTCTGTCTCTGACAACCTATTGTTCCTAATGGCTGATTCCGTGGCCGTCACCAAGTCCACCACCGGTAATTCATCAGGTGCAACCGCAATGTTTAGTCCTTTGGCAAGGACTCCCTGCTCAGCTGAAGTGAGCTCTCTGTCTGACATATTCTTAACCCATTTATCATAGGTGTCCAGTTCCGCTGTTTCGCTCTGTGTAACCGCCCGGGAAAGACTGCCGCCAGTTCTTGTCCATGTCCATTCCTTGTGTTTCTTGGCCCAAACAAATCTCTTCTGCTTGTTGCCTCTCCTTAGCAATGGTTTCCTAGCAGCTATTTGACCATGAAGGCCTGATTCACGCAGTCTCCTCTTAACAGTTGTTCTAGAGATGGGTCTGCTGCTAGAACTCTGTGTGGCATTCATCTGGTCTCTGATCTGAGCTGCTGTTAACTTGCGATTTCTGAGGCTGGTGACTCGGATGAACTTATCCTCAGAAGCAGAGGTGACTCTTGGTCTTCCTTTCCTGGGTCGGTCCTCATGTGTGCCAGTTTTGTTGTAGCGCTTGATGGTTTTTGCGACTCCACTTGGGGACACATTTAAAGTTTTTGCAATTTTCCGGACTGACTGACCTTCATTTCTTAAAGTAATGATGGCCACTCTTTTTTCTTTAGTTAGCTGATTGGTTCTTGCCATAATATGAATTTTAACAGTTGTCCAATAGGGCTGTCGGCTGTGTATTAACCTGACTTCTGCACAACACAACTGATTGTCTCAACCCCATTGATAAAGCAAGAAATTCCACTAATTAACCCTGATAAGGCACACCTGTGAAGTGGAAACCATTTCAGGTGACTACCTCTTGAAGCTCATCGAGAGAATGCCAAGAGTGTGCAAAGCAGTAATCAGTGCAACGGGTGGCTATTTTGAAGAAACTAGAATATAAAACATGTTTTCAGTTATTTCACCTTTTTTTGTTAAGTACATAACTCCACATGTGTTCATTTGTTCGTTTTGATGCCTTCAGTGAGAATCTACAATGTAAATAGTCATGAAAATGAAGAAAACACATTGAATGAGAAGGTGTGTCCAAACTTTTGGCCTGAAACACAAGGAAACACAAGGAATGGACATTAGACCAGTGGAAATCTGTGCTTTGGTCTGATGAGTCCAAATTTGAGATCTTTGGTTCCAACCGCCATGTCTTTGTGAGACGCAGAAAAGGTGAATGGATGGATTCCACATGCCTGGTTCCCACTGTGAAGCATGGAAGAGGAGGTGTGATGGTGTGGGGGTGTTTTGCTGGTGACACTGTTGGGGATTTATTCAAATTTGAAGCACACTGAACCAGCATGGCTACCACAGCATCCTGCAGCGACATGCCATTCCATCCGGTTTGTGCTATTTGACCAAGAAGGAGAGTGATGGAGTGCTGCGGCAGATGACCTGGCCTCCACAGTCACCGGTCCTGAAGCCAATCCAGATGGTTTGGGGTGAGCTGGACCGCAGAGTGAAGGCAAAGGGGCCAACAAGTGCCAAACACCTCTGGGAATCTACAATGTAAATAGTCATGAAAATAAAGACAACGCATTGAATGAGAAGGTGTGTCCAAACCTTTGGCCTGTACTGTATATATATATATATATATATATATATATATATATGTATGTATACATACACATCTATATATTTATGTATACATACACATATATATATAGATATACACACACACAGTACAGGCCAACAGTTTGGACACACCTTCTCATTCAAAGCGTTTTCTTTATTTTCATGACTATTTACATTGTAGATTCTCACTGGAGGCATCAAAACTATGAATGAACACGTGAAGTTATGTACTTAACAAAAAAAGGTGAATTAACTGAAAACATGTTTTATATTCTAGTTTCTTCAAAATAGCCATCCTTTGCTCTGATTACTGCTTTGCACACTCTTGGCATTCTCTCGATGAGCTTCAAGAGGTAGTCACCTGAAATGGTTTCCACTTCACAGGTGTGCCTTATCAGGGTTAATTAGTGGAATTTCTTGCTTTATCAATGGGGTTGGGACCATCAGTTGTGTTGTGCAGGAGTCAGGTTAATACACAGCCGACAGCCCTATTGGACAACTGTTAAAATTCATATTATGGCAAGAACCAATCAGCAAACTAAAGAAAAATGAGTGGCCATCATCACTTTAAGAGATGAAGGTCAGTCAGTCCGAAAAATTGCAAAAACTTTAAATGTGTCCCCAAGTGGAGTCGCAAAAACCATCAAGCGCTACAACGAAACTGGCACACATGAGGACCGACCCAGGAAAGGAAGACCAAGAGTCACCTCTGCTTCTGAGGATAAGTTCATCTGAGTCACCAGCCTCAGAAATCGCAAGTTAACAGCAGCTCAGATCAGAGACCATATGAATGCCACACAGAGTTCTAGCAGCAGACCCATCTCTAGAACAACTGTTAAGAGGAGACTGCGCAAATCAGGCCTTCATGGTCAAATAGCTGCTAGGAAACCACTGCTAAGGAGAGGCAACAAGCAGAAGAGATTTGTTTGGGCCAAGAAACACAAGGCATGGACATTAGACCAGTGGAAATCTGTGCTTTGGTCTGATGAGTCCAAATTTGAGATCTTTGGTTCCAACCGCCGTGTCTTTGTGAGACGCAGAAAAGGTGAACGGATGGATTCCACATGCCTGGTTCCCACTGTGAAGCATGGAGGAGGAAGTGTGATGGTGTGGGGGTGTTTTGCTGGTGACACTGTTGGGGATTTATTCAAAATTGAAGGCACACTGAACCAGCATGGCTACCACAGCATCCTGCAGCGACATGCCATCCCATCCGGTTTGCGTTTAGTTGGATGATCATTTATTTTTCAACAGGACAATGACCCCAAACACACCTCCAGGCTGTGTAAGGGCTATTTGACCAAGGAGGAGAGTGATGGAGTGCTGCGGCAGATGACCTGGCCTCCACAGTCACCGGACTTGAACCCAGTCGAGATGGTTTGGGGTGAGCTGGACCGCAGAATGAAGGCAAAGGGGCCAACAAGTGCTAAACACCTTTGGGAACTCCTTCAACACTTTTGGAAAACCATTTCAGGTGACTACCTCTTGAAGCTCATCGAGAGAATGCCAAGAGTGTGCAAAGCAGTAATCAGAGCAAAGGGTGGCTATTTTGAAAAAACTAGAATATAAAACATGTTTTCAGTTATTTCACCTTTTTTTGCTAAGTACATAACTCCACATGTGTTCATTCATAGTTTTGATGCCTTCAGTGAGAATCTACAATGTAAATAGTCATGAAAATAAAGAAAACGCATTGAATGAGAAGGTGTGTCCAAACTTTTGGCCTGTACTGTATATACATAAAAGTAGCTCCCACTACAGTGCCATTACAGTCATTGTCCAGCTGCAGAGACTTCGAGAGCCCAGGTGCGGGCTGAATCCAAATGTCCACCCTCTGGACTTGTGGACTGAGTTCTTGAGGCCTGCTGTACGTACTGTGACGTGTTCACTGTCATCATTTCGAGTCTGTGTAGGGCAGAGACAAGTTGCAGATAAACAGGCCTCAAGTCTCATTCACCTGTTGCAATAGAAATGTTCAAATGGTAACTAGTCATGTACAAGGTGTTTGCTACTGTTACATTCTTCAAGCAAGCTGATGAATAGTATGTGCTCCTCTGTCACTGCAGAGAACAGGTTATAAATCCCATGTACAGGCTTTTTTGTGACTGAACAAAATGATGTTTGTACGTTTCTACCTTGAACATAGGCTACACACACTCAAACAGAAATGTCTAAATAAGGATCATACTATGAACAAATAAATTACTTACATTAGAAGACCTTTAGTTGTTTCTCTGCCAATTTTCTATTATACTATACTACGCAGGCTTGTTTGGCTGCAGGAGTACAATGAATTTTGATTTCTCTATCATGCTGTGGTTGAGTTTCTGGCCTAGACAATTCAAGTAGCATTTTAATAGGCCTAACTATCAATAACTATTTAACACAGTAATACGTTTTGTTTTTCAAGTTGGCAACTGAAAAAAACTACACTGCCACATCTGTATTACAATGAATTGTGGGAAGTTGCTGACCCAGATGACACCCAAGCCAGTATGACACTTATTTTTGCAGTTTCACTCATCCTGAGGTAACTTTTAAGAACTAAGTGCATACATTGCAGATTCTAAAAAACTACATTTACAACAAGAACATTTTTGTCAGTTACACCCCTTCGGTTGTTTATTTTGTTCACCTTAACAATTGTTATTTCGACAGTAACTTTCTATTCCGCTGGTCACCCGTAAATTAAATTAGCTGTGGTGTCATTAGGCTTCTTTCAGCTGTCACCATGCTGTCATCTGTTTGGAGCTCAGTCAAAGTGACGCATATTCTGCTGTGCAGAGGATTGTGGGTCAGAATAGCCAGAAAAGCATGCTGGCTTTCATACTGCAAAATGTGACTGGATGTAGGAGGACGTCCTGGTATTTTTGGCATTCTGCATTTGACACACCGTATTGTAACATGCAAAATCTTTTTCTGGAATACTATATAGTTTGGTAGTTTTGGTATTGGAACACACAGATGGTTTCCACTCTACTCTTCGTCTGCCCTCTCCTAGGCAGCTACTTTACAATGTGCTGCTTCTCACAACCAGGACTCTGCTCAAACATATCGTGGTTTTCACACAAATCAAAGACACTCTTCAAACCCAGACATGCTGTATCAGTTCTGTGTGTGAGAGATAGAAATATGTTAACAAACAGGTTTGTAATGCACAGCAGGAAGTAAACAGTACAGATTAACGAGCAGCAGTGAATGTGAGGAGAGGGCACAGAGTATGTTAGATTCAGTGAAGGTGGCGGAAACAGAAGGCGCAGTTTAATGTTATCTGCAACGTTTATTTTTTAAAAATCAGCCAGAAATATGAGCCAAACAGAAAAATTCATCTTCATAGGCCATGTGTTAAAGCACAAACTCTTCACACACTTAATAAAAACTCACATTCAACTCAGATCCATCATTCAAAGTATCAAACAAAAAGGAAACAATAGCTCTCTTTTCAAAGTGTCCGTTCAGGTAGATGAGTGAGTTACAGTGTCTGACGTCTCCTTCTTGGCCTTCTTGTTGTCGTTTGCTTTCTGTGCCTTCATCCTCTTCAGCTGCTGCTCCTCCAGTCTCTGCTGTTTCTTCTGCAGGTATGCTGTCACGTTGTCAAAGCTCACCTTGTACAGATGCTCTAAGCGGTTGTGGGTCCTTGTGGAGGCTGCGGTGTAAGAGAACAGCAAGGAGGAAAAGGTTTGTGACAGGAACAACAGCCAAATTATTATCTATGACATCATACGCACATGAAAAACAGGAGAGGTGGGGACATACACCAAAAACTTAACTTCACCCTCAGGTCATATGTGACTCTTAAATTCCTCCTGGTCATGTGTTGTTCTCATCTACATTTGTCTTTAAGAAGCACGGTGTTATCCTGCTGTGCACCATGATAATTATTAGACATGTCCAGAGGGGGAATGACTGTAAGGTTGTGCACGCAGTTTGGCAACGGAGGTTTGGCTGAGTGCAACAGCTTCTCAAGCTGTACAGGGGCATTAATCACTAAAAATCATGCATGCATCATGAATCAAATTGACAAATTGACTTTGACAAATGGTTACTGATTTCCAGATCCATCTGCTGTTACTGCGTGTGTAGAAGAAAATAGCAAGTAGCCTGACATTCAGATGCCAAACATATACAACATATACCATAGTCAGTATACACAGTGGATGTCAGTCATCATGCCTTGAGTTTGGAGAAGCAGGCTGAAGTCTAACATGGAAGCTAAGAAATCTACTGCTGTAGAGGGGTCAGCTCAGCTCAAAAAAAAAAAAAAAAATAATAATAATAATAATCAATATCAATTTAAGTGTATGTTATATTGAGAGCATTTTCACTGCTTTAACTTAATGTCAGACAGTGAATTCCAACAGGAAAATGAAGCCATTGTATTGCTTTCTTCAGAGCCAAACTCCATTGTGAAAAACAGTGATTTAACATTGTTGAACACAAACCAGCAGCTCCTGTGTTCAGCAAGCTAAAGTTACTCTTTTGATCACTGGAGTCTGGTGGCTTTAATGAGAGCGTAAATTGGAACTGAAGATGTCAACGGCTTCCCTGTTGGAATGGACATTGTTCAGCTTCTGTGTCAGACTCCTGCCTGCTTCTACAAATTGGAGGTATGCTTACTGACATCTACTCTATATAATATACTGATCATATTCAAGTACCCCATACAACCCCACTTCAAAAAATTCAAACCATCTCTTTAACAAGCCAACATTACAACAGGGAATTGTGTCTGCATTTTGTGTTGTTGACTTGCTGGCTAATATAGTTCAGAGCTCAAAATTCAGTTGTTGTCATTGTACAAGGCTGTTGCCGCAGCAGCCCGGGTTCGAATCCAGCCTGTGGCCCTTTGCTGCAGTCATCCCCCCTCTCTCTCTTCCCCTTCACACTTACCTGTCCTGTCCATCAAAGGCAAAATGCCCCCCCAAAAATATCTTTAAAAAACAAAACAAAAAAAAAACAGTGATTTGGATGAATATTGAGCAGACCATTTCCTGTGAATATAAAATATTACATCAGAGATACATTTTCCGAACTTTTGATAAGATTCTGTCTGTATCATGTATTTTTAGGAGGCTGAGCTCACAAGATCCGACAAGTCCACCACCTATGATGTCAAGACACAAAATGACACAGGTTGTTCCAGCAGTTCCACTTTTCTATATTCTGACACGATGAACAACATGTTAGGGTATGTTAATTTGAGTCTGTAAAGCTGAACATAAACTAGGGATGTCTTCTGATCGGGTATCGGTGCTGATTACGTTATTTTTACAAAATCGGAATGGGTAATAAAAGATTGGAGGAATCAAAACAACAACAATGGCCAGGTTTTTCATCTATGTTGTTCACTGTTGCCTCCGCTTTCCAATATATAAAGTGTGGCGATCCTGTATATTTTATAAACATATATATATATTTTTTAAGACAGGCAACTGATGGCTTGCTCACCTCTTGACACTGAGGTACCTCCAGACACACCCGCCGGTGCCATCGGCAAGTGGGATGGCTCGATCAGTTGAGCCCAGGTAGACCGGCCCCTACATTATGCTGCTCCTGGCAGTATGGCGGAGTCGATGGCGAGTGAGAAATGAACCAGAAGTCCTCTGCCTATTCTGCCTGCCACGGCATTTTACACCACTCAGAGTCCACAAAATAGGTACGCTTCCCTGGAATATCATCCATCCGGCCACCGGCCTCACCTCAGAGATCCAGCCACGGATATCAAGGGATCCTACAGAGCCTCACTCCTGAAACAACGCTGGAGCGTTATGGCATTAACACATGGTCCCATGAGTTGGCAAAAGCCGGATATTACTTTCTGTTTCATTATTCCTTATTTGGAACCTTCAGGCCGGGTTGATTTAGTGTTTTGAAACTGAACTGAGTCACATATGATGTAAGACAACTACCAAAAAGATATGTGAATAATTTTAACCATTTGTATTTGTAATGTTAAATATTTGTATGTCAATAAAATTCACAAAATTCTGCTGTCATATACGTGAGTTTGTGAAATTGTTCGGGTTAGGATTGTTTTTATGTGAGTATGAATCTAAAAGCTGTGAGTGCAAAGTCTTGTGAACACGAATTCAAGTTTGTGGGTACGTGTAGAAAAGTGTTGAAATTACGTCACTGAGGTCACAGGCAGGTCACCAGGGAAAGTAATCGAACCACGATTCCTCCAAACGCGCATGCCCCAAGGGCAAAGACAGCTGACGACAGTGGACCGGGTAGAGCTGCCAGCTTATGTTGCTGTGTCCTATTTCTGCAGTCCTGTAAATAATTCTTTAGACCAAACAGCCTACATCAAGAAATTTCTGATGTAAGCCGCTAACAGCAGAGTTGGAACAGAAGGACATGCAGATTTGACTCTGAGCCAAGAGTAAATGATGAAGGTGTAGTAGGTTAGTAGGTGAAGCTGATTCTCCACCAGTAGATGGCAGTATGACTACTTAAATGTAAGCCTGGTTTGTCTTTTTGTGAACTGTTGGCTTATTTTCCAGGTTATTGATGAAGATGTATTTAATACTATTCATTTGATTTGATATTTGATGTTTATGGTTTATTTACAACCTAGTTATAGATAGCATGCATTTTTATTCAGAACCACATGTAGGCCTACCTGTATGGAAGAATGAGCATGTGTTGATAGTGTGGCAGAAATGAAAATGAAAAATAAATGAAAAATAAAGACACATTTGGGCTGTTCTTATTGGACACGATTGAGTGGATCATGCTTCAGTTACCAGCCAGTCACAGCACCACCTGTATACAATAGCTTCATCATTTACTCTCAGCTCAGAGTCAAACCTGCATGTCACTCTGTTCCAACTCTGCTGTTAGCGGCTTACATCAGAAATTTCTTGATGTAGGCTGTTTGCGTCTAAAGAATTATTATTATTATTATTATTATTAACCTTTATTTAACCAGGTGAGTCAGTTGAGAGTCAGCTTCTCATTTACAGTGACGACCTGGGCAAGAGGCAGCACAGAGTCAGACACATTCAATCACAGTGAAACAATCAAAAGGACACAGTATATAAAAAACACACAAAACATAACAAAAGTATGAGCTAAAAGCGCTGGTCCAGAGAAGTTAAAAACATGTGCAACGATCACAGATTATTGTTGGGAGTGTGTTTTGTAAAGAGGAGAATGGGATGAATGTGTAAAGTTTAACCTTTTGCTGCAGATGATTCCAGTCACTAGCGGCAGCAAATTGAAATGATTGACAGCCAAAGCAGGTGCGGGCTTCTGGAATGCCCAGGTTAATGTAACTGCTGGAGCGTAGGTTACAGGTGATGTTGCTGATACGGAGTAGTGAGCCGAGATATGAAGGGGTGTTTTCAGTGATGGTTTTGTAGATGAAGTGATACCAGTGGATCAGTCTACATGAGTGAAGTGATGGCCAGTTGACAAGAATGATTTACAGGACTACAGAAATAGGACACAGCAACATAAGCTGGCAGCTCCACCCGGTCCGCTGTCGTCAGCCATCCTTGCCCTTGGGGCATGCGCGTTTGGAGGAATCGCGGTTCGATTACTTTCCCCGGTGACCTGCATGTGACCTCAGTGACATAATTTCAACACTTTTCTACTTGTACCCACAAATTCGAATTCGTGTTCACAGTAAGGGTCTTCGTTGTTGTAGAAATTAGCGTTGTATTCACAAGACTTTGCACTCACAGCTTTTAGATTCATACTCACATAAAAACAATCCTAACCCGAACAATTTCACAGACTCACAAATATGGCAGCAGAATTTTGTGTGCAACAATTTTATTGACATACAAATGTTTAACATTACGAATGGTTAAAATTATGCACACATCTTTTTGATAGTTATCTTACACCATAGTCAGAGCAAACAGTAGATTTTTTTTACCTCCTTGTTTACGGGAAAACCTGGGGTGGAGTTTTATTTTGTTTAGCGAAATATGTGGATTGAACTGAATTGAACTGTGACATGTTATTTGGAAATCCCAGAGTGGAGTTTTTTTGTTTGATCTGGATTGAACTGACTGAACAGAATGGAGCATTTCTTTTCTTTGGTGGAAAAAATATATACTGATTATAGTTGGTCACATGACTTAATCACATGTCCTTCAACACATGCCTAACATGATTTTAACACCTGTGTGTAATCTGTTTGGTCATATCCTGATGAAGCTTTGCTTAGTCAAAATGTGTTGATATCCCCGCTCTAATCTAGGATTTTTACACTACTCCAGAGTGCCTTGGACTTTGGACTATCTTTTGTTACATTTTTTGATATCTCTGTTTACAAATAGGACAGTTCTTCTTCTCTTTTTTATACATCTGATTACAGTTGTATTTCAGTTTTTGAAAATGGAGTATAATTCTTTTGTTCTACAGAAACCAGGTAGAAACAATTTAATTTTGGTGTGAAGGGACCTGTTCTGTGGGTTTTATGGTTTCTTTGTGGGGTTTGACTGAGTAAAAGAAAAATATTTGTTTCATATGTCAAACTGCTACAAGAGATACAGGCCTATTTTGTTTGTTGAAGACAAAAAGAAGATACTGAATTTGTTTACATTTTGTGCTGCTGAACCACCAATAAGCTTTTTGGATACTATTTCAATAAAAAACAAACCCTACGGGACAACTTGGATGCATTCTTTTTATTTCCTTTCTTAATGCTTTGCAAAGTATCAGATCGGACTCAGTATCGGACTCGATTTAAAAATAAAGGACTCATATCGGATCGGATGCAAAAAAAATGTAATCGGGACATCCCTAACATAAACAGTAAATATTAGTGAAATAACTAGTTTCATTACATATGTAAATGGCTTAGTAGGAATACTGTCTTTTTCGGAATAAGTGCAAAAAACGGACTATTTTTTGCACGTAGAGGTGGTGGCAGGTGGTGGGAGAAAGGAGGATGACAGCCAAGCTATCATCTCTGAGGACTAATGACTCCCATCCTCTGCAGGAGGAGATAAAAGCTCTGGAGAGCTCCTTCAGTGATAGACTGATTCACCCAAAGTGTGTGAAGGAACGCTATCGCAGGTCCTTCCTGCCTGCTGCTGTCAGGCTTCATAACCAGCACTGCTCACAGTAAACTGCACCATGGAGACTTTAGGGACACTATGGACACTTATGGACACCACTATAAGCACTGCTGTCCCCCATGTTGTTATTTGCACATTCAATATTCTGCACTAAATATGTTCACTTTAATTCATTGCTCAATTTTTTATCCACTGCTCATTATTATTATTATTATTATTATTTATTGCTGTTTCTTGTATCTTTTGTACTTTTTCTGCATGCCTAGTTTTTTAAGTGTTTAAATATTGAAATCTTTAATTTGACTCTTTCCCCTTGACTACTGTAACACTGGAATTTCTCAATTGTGGGATCAATAAAGGTGTTTCTTATCTTAACTGCGGAACAAACTGAATGGTGAATTTTGAGTACTGTTGCATCCCTGCAAGACAAACAGCAGAACGGGTGTTTTCATCTGAGTGTCACGTTCATATTGCGGCAGCAATAAGGAGCTTATTTTTTGTGGTTGTTTGTCTCTATGTGTCAGCCCTGCGATAGTCAGGCGACCTGTCCAGGGTATACCTCTCGCCTGATGTCAGCTGGGATAGGCTCCAGCCCCCCCCCCCCCCCCCGCGCGATCAAGAGGATGAAGCGGTTAGATGAATGAAAATAATAATAATGAATAATATTGAATATTATTCGAACTCTACAAACTTAATTCGAAAATATTCAAACTTAATTTCATTGTGCTTTTGACAGACCTAATACACACTGCACTAGTTTGATCATTACAGAGGTCACTGATGAAACAGATCATCATGAGTAAAAGGCCTGCATGCAGAACTTAGCCTGTGTCAGCGGCACAAGGTGTTTGATGGAGGTGGCTTGTGAGGTCATGTGACACTGCAGGTTGTGTTTTCTAGAGGCTAGAAGTGGCATGAGGATAAGAGAGGGAAGTTGCAGGAGATGCACCGACAAGAGGGTAAAAAGCCACATGAAGGCATTGAGGTGTGTGTGTGTGCATTTGCAAGTGCATGATGACTCACCCTCAAGTGTCTCCCAATGTGGCTTGAAGGCTGCAGTCACTCTGTTCATTTCCGGGCTCTCAGTATCACACTAGATGGAGCAGGAGAGCACACAGGTCAGGCAGAGTCAGCAAACACACAGATGGAATTATAAAGATACCACACAAGCAAATGGCCTGTCAGTACGCCTCGGTGTCTCCACCACTGCAGAATGATTCAATCATAGAGGCACAAAAGCAGCTCCTGTACCAAACTCTTTGAAAATGACTTCTTAAAAACAACAGATTCACAGAGGCTGCAAACTGTCTAACGAAAACATAGTCAATAATAGATACCATGGCAACCACAAATGTGTGGCATCCCACTGTGAACCACATGTTACCATCTGTGCTCAGAGTACTTAAATGAATTCAACTTTTATTTACATGCACAAACAAGTTTATACTATAGAAATATAAAAACAGATCATTAGAATCATATCAATGCATTATCTAAATGAGTATGAATGAAAAGCACGAGTGTATTACTATCATCATGTAACGTTACAGCTGAGATAAGCCATGCCCTTATTGGGATGCTTGGAGATCTAATGGAGTGATCATGTGACTTAAGCCTAGTTCACGTTACACGATTTTCACCCCAATTTTGCGTCGCGGAGACTATCGTAATCTTTTGAGTGTTCATACCTGGCGAAGTGTGTTTCTGTCAGCGGGGGTCTCGCCAACAATTTCCCGCCTCGTAGGGTAGTTATATTGGCGGAACTCTTTAAGTTTAAACAGACCGAGGCGGCCTTCTAAAACGGGAGAGGCAGTGTATGACTTGTGGGAGGAGCTGTTGATGACACCGCACGTGCGAGCCACTGCTGGTGGATAAATAGGAAACAGCTGATATCAGGAATTAGCAAGCAGCTAGTAGCAAGAGGGAAACGCAAACCAAACAGACACTGTAAAGATGAGCAACTGAGGAGACAAAGAATTGCGCACCCTCCTTGCCCTCGTACACGCAGAGGCCATTAACCGTCAGATGACGGGAATGGGGAAGAGCAGGCCGACTTACAAGAGAATCGGCAAAGGACTGACCAGCCATGGCTTCCCTCCCATGACACTGTTTATGTCACATGCTGAGCTACACATTTTGTTACTTGCTCACGCCCCCCATTGCCCCGAAAAATATTATCCAAGTTACTGACCATTAAATCAAGGCCTGCTTACTCTCTTTTTCATTAGCTTTCTAACACATTGTTCCCTCTGTGACAGCAGATGCAGTTTTAACACGTTAAAATCAAATAATATACTGCAAATGCATATCTACACCCATCTGACATTTAAAATGTACTGCATTCATTTAGTTTAGTTTAATTCAGACAGTATTATCACTGGCCTGATTACTTTCACTGTTCATTTTAAAATGCGTTAGGCTACACAATGAAGTGTATTGCTGCCATGCCAGAAAAAAAAAAAAAACACTGATCAGCATCAGGTAATACGTTGAAAGGTTTCTTGTAATAACAAGATGTGTTTCACGTTTTTATAAGATACTTTCATGTTATATCAAGAACAAGACAGGACAAGACAGTGCCAAGGGTTTATCAATACAAATCACAGTAAAGCTCCTGATGTTTTGGGGGTTAATCTGGATTTTTTTGGATGCTTTCGGATGCACATGATAAGTGATCACGTTATAACCAGAGTTGGGTATAACGCGTTACAAAGTAAGTACTCTAACTAGTAAGTACTGTAACTAGTAAGTACTCTAACGTACTTCGATTACTTTTTGCAGTAACAAGTAACCTACGCATTAGTTTGCTGTTTGAGTAATCAAATACTTGAGTACAGGGATCAAAATTAGCAGTCGCCAGTGGCGACTAATTTTAACCCTTTGGCCAGTAAATGAAGTCACCTAACCAGCCACTCTTGCGAGTGAAAAAAATAGGGCCAAACTACTGTTATTGTTGTTTCTCCCGCCCCTGGCTGTGTGTACTTGATGTCATTGGTTGCACGCTGGTGTCGTACAACACATCTTCAAGTCCACAACATGAAAGTGGGAGCTAGAACGTGTGCTTGTAGTTGGAGATCCACGGTCCGCCATTTCCACGCCCTAGAAAGGCTGATAAGGGGGTGCTGTGGCCATGCTGCCTGCTCTCTCCGGTTTTACACCAGGATCGGCTCCTTTCAAAGACTCCTTGCGAAGCACTCCAGCGACCGGATCTTTGCTCTCAAATCACAAAAAAATGTGATGGCACAACAGTCTCCTTCAGCACATTATTTTATGCTTTCTTTTGATTTTCACATTGGCTAGTCATCCTGTTTAATTTGTCTTCTGATTAAATCAGACCGGTGAAACAAGTTGTAGGAAGCCTCTGCAAGTAATTGGTTGCTGGCAGACACTCTGTGCTGCAATAAAATGGTTAACCAGCAGTGCCGTGCACTGTAGAGCCGATGCGCTGCTGGTTCTGCTGGCCTGAATAGAATATAATGTCTATAGCCTTACTGTTGTTTTCAGCCTTTATAGACTGAGCTGAGTAGTGATGTGCAGGTCGACCCGTAACCTGCGGGACCCACAAATGGACCTGTGGGTTGGGCAGCAGTGATCGTCTGTTAAATCAGTCTGTAAATGATATTTTGACATTATTATTACAATCTATTAATCAATTATATATTACTGTCATGGCATCCAAAGGTACTGATGTGTTAAGCAGGTGACAGTCCGCGGCCGTTTTCAAAACACACTTGTGTCACGCACTCCAAAAGAAACTTGTTGAAACTTTAAACATTAATTTATTGTACAAAACGGGGGAAACAAACGTTGACAAAAACGGTTCCATAATTCATATTAAATTCAAAAGATAACGAAAAAACAGCTACAAGTTAGAGGGAATAGTGATAAAGTGGTAAGACTTTTCCTAAAAATGTGTCTTGTATGTTTTCTAAAGCCTATAAGTTACAAAAATGAAACACACTAGACTTCTGAGCATTTATACCACAGACCGAAATTATACATTTTGATATATACAGGTAAGCTATACATAGTGCAAAACTCTGTAAAGTACACCAAAGCATACATTTTCGTTTCCAAATATTTATTTGAAAACAAAACCATGCATACTGTCAATAAAAAAACATTTTGTTCATAATAAAAAACGAATGTAATCTCAACAGCAGAGCTTGGAGGGGCGCTGTAATCCTGGCGGTCCTAGTGTAAAGCACCACAGACAGCACAAATGCATCTATCGCTGTAGCTCAGAGGCTCCGATGCCTGAGTCAGAGCATGTGAGCGGAGTTGGAGCTGGAGCTGCCTCAACCATAGGTTATTGGTAGGAAGAAAAATGGCTGCTGAAAAAACTGTCACTGTCAACTGCCTCCAAGCGCCGCAACAATCTGCCAGACCATCATATGTAACTTCATTGTTTATGCTGCTCATGTGCTCAGAATCACACAATGAATGCATTTTTGAGTAATTTCCGAGAAGTTATGATAAAATAAAATAAATATATTACAGACTATAGAATAGGACTGACAACCTCTCCAATGTCTCATGTCAATTAATTAACACTATTTGTTGGCTTTTTATAATGCCTTTATTTTGCTGCTGCTGCACTGTGTCTCCAGTTGAAAGTGGTGATTTGCTAAATACATTCTACAATAATAAATTAGATTAACTTTTGGTCTATAATATTGTTGGCTATATTACCCATTTTAATGAAAAAAACCTTAAGAATAAAAGAAATAAACACCAAAATAATTAGTGGAAACTTTTTTTTTATTGATACTCCTCTCTGACATACTAACAGCACACACACACGAATGGTTTCATTTTCAAATAAATATTTACAAAAGAAAATGTATGCTTTGGTGTACTTTTACAGAGTTTTGCAATATGTATACCTGTATGTATCAAAATGTATAATTTTCTGGGGTGTCAGTGGCTTAGTGGTAGAGCAGGCGCCCCATATACAAGGCTGTTGCCGCAGCGGCCCGGGTTCGAATCCAGCCTGTGGCCCTTTGCTGCATGTCACCCCCCCCTTTCTCTCTCTCCCCCATTCATGCTTACCTGTCCTGTCCATTAAAAGCTAAAATGGCCCAAAAAATATCTTTAAAAAATAAAAAAAAAGTATAATTTTCAGCCGCTGCCGCGGTCGGAGGTATAAATGTTCAGATGTATTGTCTCTGTGTGAAATACCCTGATTGCTTCAATGACGTCATCAAAGCGACGAGCGATTGCAACTGAGGAATGAAGCGATATCAAAGGGGCGAACCGAGGGACAGCGAAAAAAACCCCAAAACAACAGGTCCGGTGTGAACACAGCTTTATACTGATATGTGTAGCCTAATGCAGCTTGGTCACAGTGAAAATGGAATCCCTGTGCTCACTGCCTTCAATGTTTATCAAAGAGGGCTAAGAAAATCATAGTTTAAAATCACAGTTACCGATTCTTCTTCTTAGCTATCCAGCAGTCTCATTATGCTGTGTTACAGTGCAAATCTGACTGACTGTCCACTGTGGGTAAATGTAGATAATATGTAAGTTCCAATATCTTTAAACAGGCCTTCTCATGTGTTATCTGCTTGAGTTTGACACAGAAGGAAAAAAATAAAAGCTACCCCCAGTATGTGAATGTGTACGAATGTATCATACTGTACCTCCCAGGAGTCTCTTCTGTGTGTGTAAATTTGGAGCGGTGCATCACTGGAGTCCATCACCACCCAGAGCCGGCCTTCCGGGTCAAAGGTCATGTCTTGTGGACAGTGGGGCAGGGAGAGCCTGCTGTGTGGCACAAGCTTCTCTTCACCCTCCTGGTCCAGACTGAAAAACTGAACCGTGGACACTCTGAGGACACACAGGAAATATCAAACTGATCAGCCGATGACTGGGTTGATCCATTACTTTTTAAGGAGACCAACTCCCCTCTTCCTCCTCCTCCTAGTGCTTCTGATGGCTTAACGTGCTGACGTATTGCGGAAAGCGAGTTATGTCATTTCCGGTGTTTCTGTGACAGCGTGGCTGCATCCCAAGTCCCTGAAAATTACTGCCAACCACCTTATCTAACCACCTTATCTAACTGTTTAGTCCCTCCCACTTAGGAAAACATGCAAGGAGTCAGGAGTCAGGAGTGAGGAGCGAGGATTGCTGATTAAGAGACATGAGACGGCCTTACTCTGAAGCGTCACGAAAAGCGGCGTCCTATTCTGGTGACGGCGCGACAGCTGGATCTGCTGCATAACGGAGCCAGCGTTTGGCGTACATCCCAAGTCCCATTATATTCGCTGATCAAAGCCGTAACCTCTACCCTCCGCCGTCATGACTTTGGTCACATACTTTTGCATGTATTACCATTGTTACTGAGTCATTTGTCGTAGTTTGTCGCAATTAAAGAACGGTCTGTAGCCCTGCCACTGTCACTGTGATGAGCATCATTATCAATATCCCTATTATTAAATCCACTAGCCATCATTCAACAAGTCAGCTGCTGAGTGAATAAGACATATCAGACCTGTCAGTCTGCCTCAATTAATTCAATTTTATTTATAAAGCCCAATATCACAAATGACATCAGAGAGAGAGAGAGAGAGAGAGAGAGAGAGAGAGAGAGAGAGAGAGAGAGAGAGAGAGAGAGAGAGAGAGAGAGAGAGAGAGAGAGAGAGCGCGAGCGCTTACGGTAACACTTTACAATAAGGTACACAAAATTAGAGTAGTTACTGAGGAACTAATGAGGGACTAATGAGGAACTAATGAGTAGTTACTGACGAACTAATGAGTAACAAATGAGGGACTAATGAGGAACTAATGAGGAACTAATGAGTAACTAATGAGTAACTAACTATTAGTTAATGGTCAGTTCCTCAGTAACTCATGATCAAATTTCTGAGTAGTTACTGAGGAACTAATGAGAAGTTACTGAGGAATGAATAAGTAACTAATGAGTAACTAATGAGGAACTAAGGTACACAAAATTAGAGTAGTTACTGAGGAACTAATGAGGAACTAACTATTAGTTAATGGTCAGTTCTTCAGTAACCCATGATCAAATTTCAGAGGAGTACTTACTGAGGAACTAATGAGGAACTAACTATTAGTTAATGGTCAGTTCTTCAGTAACCCATGATCAACTTTCAGAGGAGTACTTACTGAGGAACTAATGAGGAACTAACTATTAGTTAATGGTCAGTTCTTAAGTAACTCATGATCAAATTTCATAGAGGGGTTAATCACAACTTAATAATTAGTCAACTAGTTACTTCATCAGTACAGAATCATTAATGTGTAACCCGTCCATTAGTTAACCTTTTTATGTCCTAAAGTTAAGTGACACATAATGAGTAGTCTTTCATTACTTCATCATCATCTTTACAATTAGTTCCTTAACAAATGAAATCACAGACAGCCGGATTCTTGAGAAGGGTTTTATTCATTATCTTCAGACCACATACACATTAATATGATCATCCATGTTATTCTGTACGATGATGCCTATATGATAGTGCGTCACATTTTAGGTAGGCTAAGCTTAAAGAATTTATCATGGGGGGTGCGTGTGAAGTACTGTATACTGATCACACTGTTGTTCACAGTACAGTTGTTTGAGGTGCAAAAAATTAGTTACTATGAAACAAATTTGGAATGAATGAGGAACTAACTATTAGTTAATGGTCAGTGATTCAGTAACTCCCGATCAAATTTCAGTAGTTACTGAGGAACTAATGAGGAACTAACTATTACTTAATCATTACCTACCCTTTTTGTGTACCCTAAAGTAAAGTGAGGCATCAAAATGAGTAGCTAATGATTACTGAATCATTAGCTACTCATTAGTTACTCTTTTTGTGTACCCTAAAGTAAAGTGAGGCATCAAAATGAGTAGGTAATGATTCAGTAATCATTACCTACTCATTAGTTACCCTTTTTGTGTACCCTAAAGTAAAGTGAGGCATCAAAATGAGTAGCTTATGATTCAGTAATCATTATCTACTCATTAGTTACTCTTTGTGTATGCTGAAGTAAGGTGAGACATCAAAAGGAGTAGCTAATGATTACTGAATCATTACCTACTCATTAGTTACTCTTTTTGTGTACCCTAAAGTAAAGTGAGGCATCAAAATGGGTAGCTAATGATTCAGTAATCATTAGCTACTCATTTTGATATCTCACTTTAGGGTACACAAAAATGGTAGGTAAGGATTAACTAGTAGTTAGTTCCTCGGCAACTACTCCTCTGAAATTTGATCAGGACTTACTGAAGAACTGACCATTAACTAATAGTTAGTTCATAATTCATTCCAAATTTTCGGCTGATTGAGCATGTTGAATCTGCAGCGGAGCTTGTCGGTGAGAGAGATCCCTCTGACTGGTTGTTCAGGTGTTAAATCCTCTTCACTGTAGCGAGTGAATCTGCCTGTAGTGAAACTGGGGCTAAGCGGTGCTTCCTCCTCAGGCGCCACTTCACTCAGCTGCCCAACAGACCCGCTGCTTCTTCCCACATTAACCTGAATAACAAAGTGGAGCTAGCTGGGAGTGGCTAGCGGAGAGTCAGCCGCAGCATGACCGGAGGGAAGCAGCCAGTTAGCCTCCGCTAGCTTCCCAGCTAATGTTAGCCCCGGCTCTCCGTTTGGATCCAACTGGAGCACCGAGCCCTGGTTTGGTATTCAGGTTAAAGTGGGAAGAAGTAGCGAGTTTGTCGGGCAGCTGAGTGAAGCTGAGTGAAGTGGAGCCTGCGGAGGAAACACCGGGACCGTCTGGATGTAGTAGTCCGTGGAGGCGCTGCGCTGCTTGGCTGCACAAATAGGAAAGCCCTCAGCTGACAGGATGTATCACTCTGTCACTCCGCGCTACTTTGTTGATCTCATATATTCAACGGACTTCCGGTTTCCCTTTTTGCGTTATTTCCTTTCACACAGGCGCAGAACCTACGTGCTACTTGGCCGTCGAATGTAGTCTTTTTTTTCACAATTTTATTTATGAGAGGAAGTTTACAGAATGCAGATCTTCAACATTACACACAGATGTCATATATCACATATGCCAGGGGGGATAAGAGTTTCCAAGAAAATATTAAAATGATCACAAATATTAATGGTTTTGATTGCCTTTTAATTAGGGAAAATTTAATGGAATTGATGTAACGAAAGCAACAAAAGAGGGTTTTCTATGTGTAAACTTACATTTGTGAATGTGAAATCTTGCCAAAAGTAAGGTGAGATTAATAACAAATCTTTCAGTGGGTTTTCCTGTATTTCTGTTAAAGTCAAAAAGTCCAAACAGCACATCTCCAAACAGCTTAAATTATTTTTTAATATTGATTTAATATATTAATATTGTTTGCAATAAAATTACAAATATCACTCCAGAGTCTTTTGACAAGTTTTAAGTTTAAGTTTATTTACTTTATTAATCCCCCTGAGGGGAAATTCAATGTTTTCACTCTTGCTTGTCAATTACACACAGGTCCGAAAGACACACACACATGCACAAACAGGACCTGTACATGCACAAAGTGGAGAGATGTCAGAATGAGGGGGCTGCCCTTGGTCAGGCGCCCCGAGCGGTTGGGGGGTCCAGTGCCTTGCTCAAGGGCACCTCGGCAGTGCCCAGGAGGTGAACTGGCACCTCTCCAGCCACCAGTCCATGCTCCATATTTGGTCCGAACGGGGACTCGAACAGGTGACCCTCCGGTTCCCAACCCAAGTCCCTATGGACTGAGCTACTGCCGCCCCTGGACTGAGCTACTGCCGCCCCTATGGGGCAATGGGGCAGTGCCAAAATAGATGAGTAACCGTTTCAAGCTTTGGGTGGAGTCTTTGTTGTGTGTTCAAATGCAACTGACACAGGGTGATGTGAGACGACGTGAGGCGACGTAGACGACGCAACAGCTGGCTTTTGTTGCCGCTAGTTCTTTGATGTCGGTTTGGTGTGTCAGCACCTTGTACAGAATAACATGGATGATCATATTAATGTGTATGTGGTCTGAAAATAATGAATTAAACTCTTTGCAAGAATCCTGCTGTCTGTGATTTCATTTGTTAAGGAAATAATTGTAAAGATGATGAAGAAATGAAAGACTACTCATTATGTGTCACTTTAGGACATTAAAGGTTAACTAATGGACGGGTTACACAGTAATGATTCTGTACTGATGAAGTAAATAGTTGACTAATTATCAAGTCGTGATTGACCCCTCTATGAAATTTGATCATGAGTTACTGAAGAACTGACCATTAACTAATAGTTAGTTCCTCATTAGTTCCTCAGTAACTACTCTAATTTTGTGTACCTTAGTTCCTCATTAGTTACTCAGTTACTATTCGTTCCTCAGTAACTACTCATTAGTTCCTCAGTAACTACTGCTCAGAAATTTTATCAGTGGTTACTGAAGAACTGACCATTAACTAATAGTTAGGTCCTCATTAGTTCCTCAGTAACTACTCAAATTTTGTGTAGCTTAGTTCCTCATTAGTTACTCGTTAGTTACTTATTCGTTCCTCAGTAACTTCTCATTAGTTCCTCAGTAACTACTCAGAAATTTGATCATGAGTTACTGAGGAACTGACCATTAACTAATAGTTAGTTCCTCATTAGTTACTCATTAGTTACTCATTAGTCCCTCATTAGTTACTCATTGGTTCCTCAGTAACTACTCTAATTTTGCGTACCTTAGTTCCTCAGTAACTACTCTAATTTTGTGTACCTTATTGTAAAGTGTTACTGCTTACAACAGCATTAACGAAAGTAATAATATTAATTAATATTAATATTAACAATTAATATTACCTACAGGCTATTAAACATTCCACTCACATGACATGCAGGACAATTAATGATGGAAAAATGTGTTTGTGTTTGTGTGTGTGTGTGTGTGTGTGTGTGTGTGTGTGTGTGTGTGTGTGTGTGTGTGTGTGTGTGTGTGTGTGTGCGTGCGTGTGTGTGTGCGTGGTGTTATATCGAGTGGTTCTGGACATGAGCAGCTGCACATTTAACAGCCACACATCACCGACAGTCCGCTGAACAACGCAACGGGTTGTGAATGCGTCTCATTGCAAAGAATGCATGTAACGGGTACACTTGTGCTGTTTCTCCGCCATCTCGTTCAAATGAGCCAGATGTAGGGGGCGGGTATTTATATGTCAGGGCCTCAAGCTGAAAAAGACTTCCTGTTAGGAACCTCTCGTGTTACCTTAAGCCTGGCTCACACTACAGGGTTCTCAGGCTGATTTGACCCAGATTCGGCACTCCCGACAATCGGCGGAGAAATCGGGTCTCGGACCTTAATTGGCCCCGATGTTCGGCCCAGATTACCTTCTAGTGTGAGCGGGTGAAAGATGAATCTTAAACTCCACGATCAGTTCACAGACACGTTGAGGCCGACCCCATAATTTTCAAACATGTCTGATTTTTATCGGGATGAAGCCGGAAGTGGATGCCAACTGCCGTAAAAGAAGCGGACGAAGAAGAAGAGTATGGAGTTAGATCAGTCTCAATATTCACAAATGCACACAGAAGGATTCACAAATACATGTTTAGATTTATATATAAATGACTCTCTCCACACAAATATTTTCAATGCACACACATATATTATGCATTTTATATAAATGTAAAAAAAATCCAAAAAATAACCAAAAAAGTTTCACAAATGTATTTCTGATGCACACACAAATATTTATTGTTTTAAATATATGCAATAAAAATCCACAAATATATGTATTTAAAAAGTATTTGCAATTTTCATCAAAACATATGTGGATGTTGATACTTTCATTTACAAATGCTTTTATTTTGTGAACCTCTGCGCATTTGTGTGTGAATCTTTTTGAGGCCCCCCCCGACGTCACCCGATCCACAAATGCATTTTTTCTACCAAGGGGATATAGGTAGCCAATCAGATGTCTCCTTCCTCTTCAGCCAATCACATGAGCGTCCCGCCACCACCCCCACGTGGGGTATGTTTTAACGTCGTAGCGTCAGAAGGTTGCAGTAATGCACCACTACATTGTTTGCGACCACCAAATTAATACGGAAGAGAAGAAGAAGAAGGTCAAGCGCGTATGTCTATGGTCAAGAGGTCTAGTTTGCAGCATGGCGGCCGACGATCGTGCACCTGTAAGGAGTAGCATCCAGCTGCAGCCCCGGAGCACAAGCCCCTGACGTGACGGAAGTGATGCTGGGTCTTTGTGTGGAACTTAGCTCGCAGGACACAGCATCTCAACGCAGCAGGTTTCAGGTAAGCTAACTGGAATAAATTGGCAGAAAATAGCTATGTTGTTTATTCTGTGACCGTTAGAAGAGGTCCCTGGTGAGTGGCGAGGGCAGGGCTCGAGACTTGGGATCCACTCACCTATGGTCCCGCCCGGGCCTGACGTCCGCAGCCCTCCAGCCTGACCTCCGCGGCCTGGACGGATGCTCAAGCGTGGGTGAGAGGAGCGGAGAGGAGCGCGGAGGTCAGGCCGGCGGGCCGACACGTGTATCCCAGAACGGGTGCTCAAGTGTGGGTGAGAGGAGCGGAGAGGACCGCTGAGGTCAGGCCGGCGGGCCGACACGTGTGTAGTCCGGCCGTTACAACGCTAAATTAAGCAGAGTGAGGGACCCAGAGCCTTCAATCTGGTTATAAGACAGCTGAAATGCTAAACAAAAAAAATACAGTGGTGAAGTTGGGATTTGTTTCTTGAAGTTACATGCTCATTGTCTTTTCTGTCTCTTGCAGGCTGCCAGGAGAAGCGGACTGACCATCAGATATTGTTTGTGGAAATTTGAAAATAAAGTTTGTCAAATTGACTTTTGTCTCTTCATTGTGCACACTTACACACGAAATAGGGTAACAGTCAGCTATTTTTGAATGTTAGCACTGATTTCTAACATTGAATGGTAAAATATTTGTAGTTTGAAAGGTCCGACCTAAATGAATACAGGTCGTAGTTATACCATATGAATATTAATATACAAGGAGCACCCACTGAGTGCAGCTTCTTTTATTGGTGGCGATGTGGTCAAAAACAAACAAAAAGCAAAGTTGACTTGTATGATTAAATAAAGGTAAAATAAATGGACAATTCATCAATTCATAGACGCTATGTTATGCAATTTTTCTTAAAAAAGCTGTTAGAAAAAAAAAGGCAGAGGCTTGTGTCACGTCAGGGGCTTCTGCTCCGGGGCTGCAGCTGGATACTGTTGCCTGTAAGTGTATCAACTTGTTGTAAATCATGACTCTTTGTTGAATTATTAGTGATTGGTTTTGCTAAAGTGTGTGGTAGCCCAGTTAGTTAGCAAATTATCTGAAACTTGCTTAGTTGGTATAATTGCACAGTGTAACTGCAGCTAACATACACTGTGCAACGCACACCGCCGCCGGTGCGGTGCGTTGTCCGTCAAGTGCGGCCCCCCAACACACATCAGCAGCGGCACCTTCGACACTATTTCCCACCCCAGCCCGCTGTTCCGGGACGGACATAAAAGGCTTTTCTCGCAGTGCCGGCCGCGCTGGAAATAGAGCAGTGCTGAAGCACTCTACGCTCTTGACCTTCTTCTTCTTCTCTAAACCTTCTGACGCTACGACGTTAAAACATACCCCACGTGGGGGTGGTGGCGGGACGCTCATGCGATTGGCTGAAGAGGAAGGAGACATCTGATTGGCTACCTAAATCCCCTTGGTAGAAAAAATGCATTTGTGGATCGGGTGACGTCAGGGGAGTCTCAAAAAGATTCACACACAAATGTGCGGAGGTTCACAAAATAAAAGCATTTGTAAATGAATGTATCAAAATCCACATATGTTTTGATGAAAATTGCAAATACTTTTTAAATACATATATTTGTGGATTTTTATTGCATATATTTAAAACAATAAATATTTGTGTGTGCATCAGAAATACATTTGTGAAACTTTTTTGGTTATTTGTGGATTTTTTTTACATTTATATAAAATGCTAAATATGTGTGTGCATTGAAAATATTTGTGTGGAGAGAGTGCATTTGTGAATATTGAGACTGATCTAACTCCATAGAAGAGGGCGGACGTAACGTTACCTAGAGACGGAAATGGCAACCGCGAAGGAGCAACAGAGCAGCAGGGTGCGTTGGACAGCGCATAGACATAATAAACTAAATAAAAACAGACTCTTTATTATGTCTATGGGATAGCGGAGATGGTGTTTATTCCTCTTGCATTTTTCGCTGCACAGAATGGCATGTACTGTTGACTTCCACTTCCTTGTGAGATGACGTACATTACATGGTGCACCGCTCTCTGGTCCGATAATCTTGATGAAATCCTGTAGTGTGTGCTGGTCATTATTTTCAAATCTTGTAGTGAGTGCGCAATGAAGATTTTAGATAAGATAATCTGTGAAGATTCTCGTTATGTGTGATACAACCTGATTTCAAAATCTTGTAAGATTTTTAAAATCCTGTAGTGTGAGCCAGGCTTAACTCATCGCACCTAACAGATCCCTCCTAACTCCTAACGTTAACTCCTTACTGGCAGGAATATGAGACATGAGACGGCCTTAAAGATGGTGGACCTCAAACGACTTCCGGTTCAAGTCAGGAATTAGGAGTTAGCAGTATAAAATAAGGGACTTGGGATGCAGCCCGTGTCTGTACTGCTCTAGTGAATTCTACTAGCCTGCTTTCTGCTTTCTCACTTCAGTTGCTTTAACATCTACCTCAAGTCTTGACCCACACTAGTTCTGTTTAAGCACTTATAGCTCTCCACCTCTTTACGACTTCCCTGCTAATCTCTTAGCTGTTGTTTGCACGTTACTAGCCTTGGTAGCTATGTTAGCTTAACAGTTAGCCATGGCTTCTCCCTCTGCTCTTTCTTGCTAGGTGAGCCAAATGTTTAGCTATGGCTCCACCTCCTTTAGCGACAGTGGTAATTGTAAGGAGTGTAGCTTATTTCCTGCATTGGAGGCGAGGCTTAGTGAAGTAGAAGCGCTGCTCAGTACCACGGAAAATCATTCAGTAGCTGCAGTAGTTAGCCAGCCCCCTGTAGCTGGTACAGAGCCACATAGCATAGCCTCAGCTAGCAGTCTTCCGGTAACACCCGTTCAGCCGGGAGGTTGGGAAACTGTTCGCCAGAGGCACAGCTCCAAGCCGAAGCTCACCACCAGCCTGTTCACGTTTCCAACCGCTTTTCCCCACTCAGTGACACACCCGCTGAGGATAAAACTCTGGTTATTGGCAGCTCTATTCTGAGGAATGTGAAGTTAGCAACACCAGCGGCCATAGTCAAATGTATCCCTGGGGCCAGAGCGGGCGACACCGAATCAAATTTAAAACTGCTGGCTAAAGCTAAACGTAGATTCAGTAAGATTGTTATTCACGTCGCTGGAAATGACACCCGGTTATGCCCATCGGAGGTTATTAAATTAATGTTGCCTCGGTGTGTGAATATGCAAAAACGATGTCGGACTCCGTAGTTTTCTCTGGACCCCTCCCAAATCTGACCACTGATTACATGTTTAGCCGCATGTCATCATTTAATCGCTCGCTGTCCAGGTGGTGTCCAGCAAACAATGTGGGTTTCGTTAATAATTGGCAAACTTTCTGGGGAAAACCTGGTCTCATTAGGAGAGATGGCATTCATCCCACTTAGGATGGAGCTGCTCTCATTTCTAGGAACCTGGCAAATTTTATTAGTAATTCAAATCCCTGACAACCCAGAGTTGAGATCAGGACTCAGAGTCATAGTCCTATACGCTTCTCTGAGCTTCTAGTGCAATTACTCACCCATAATTTTCATAGTTTTATACAAATGGTGTCTGTCCTCTTTGACCACATTCAGAACATTTCCTTTAGATAATGGGTGAACTTAACATTTTAGTGTGGAACTGTGGTGGATTGAATGCTCCTCACAAAGGTGCTAGCACTCTTGGTTTGTTGAATAGAAAAAATATTGACATAGCATTGTTGCAGGAGACACATTTGCTGAAAGCTGGCGCTGGTCGTCTTGCTAATAGATTCTTTCATACTGTAGCATTCTCCTCTGCTGACACAAAAACTAAAGGTGTGGCCATTGTTGCCAGACGCAGTTTTCCAATGAGAATCATAACATCCTGGGCAGATGACATGGGTAGAATTGTGTGCTAGAATAGAATTTAATTCAAGGAAAATAGCCCTTATATCAGCATATGCTCCTAATGATTTCGACAGCAATTTCTACAAATTAATTACAACAAAAATGTTAGAATTAACAGACTATTCCTTCATTGTAGGTGCAGACTTCAATGCAGTGTGGGATCCAGTTCTTGATAAGTCGAGCGCAACCTCCTCAGGGGGGCAGGTCATGGCTACGAACGCTCTAAAATCTTGGGCCAGTAATTTGGGGCTGGTGGACATGTGGCAATTAATCAACCCCTCCATCAAAGACTACACTTTTTTCTCTGGCCGACATAAATCTTTTTCTAGAATAGACTTCCTTTTTGCTTCCCCTCAGCTGTTTCACCGTATTAATACTGCTGTTTTACTCCCGATAGCGCTGTCAGACCACAAAGGAGTCCTCTGTTCTGCAACTTTGGGCCGTCAATCTAAACGTGCAGCCAGATGGCATTTTAATACCTTGTTATTAAAAAACGAAGCATATATCAGTCAGTTTATTACAGGATTCAAAGAATTTGTTGGTTTTAATGTTGGTTCTGTAGAGGATCCCAGAATCCTCTAGGAAGCTATAAAAGGCTTCATTAGGAGTAACACAATATCATTTAGCTCTAATGCAACCAAAAATCCAGATCTCTTCAATTACAAAATCTTGAGGCAGAATTTTCCAGGTTGGATTCTACTTTGCAATCTAATGTTACAGAGCAAGTTTCTCTACAGCGTACGCTAGTTAAGAAGGAAATCAACAACATTTTGAAGCAACAGTCAGAATTTCAAAATCACAGGACCAGACAAAAATATTATTTTCATGGTGCCAGACCTAGCCATCTTCTGGCCATGAGAATTAGGACCAGTGACCACTTTGCAGACATCCCAGCTATTAAGTCGGCAGATGGCAATATTAGCACTGACCCTAAACAGATAAATGGCATATTTCAAACATTTTACTCTGAATTATATAAATCAGAGGTATCCTTAGACAAAAATCGTTGTGCTAATTTCTTACGTCAATTACATTTGCCCCAGCTATCAAGTACAGATTCCACTGACTTAGATAAGCCGATCTTATTAAGAGAGCTGTGGGATGCAACTAAGGCTATGCAGAGAGGTAAATCACCAGGCATTGATGGGATCCCTCCTGAATTCTACATTCTTTTCTGGGAGCAGTTGGGCCCATTTCTTCTTGATATGATTGTTTTTTTCAATTGGAAAAGGCAGATTCTCAAGGGACGTTAACACGGCCCTCATCTCTTTGCTGTTGAAAAAGGATAAGGATCCTACTGACTGCTCTGACTACCGTCCTCTCAGCCTCCTGAATTCTGACTCAAAGATTTTTGCAAAGCTCCTTGCTCGCCATCTTGAGCACCACATGCCATCATTAGTCAATCCTGATCAGACAGGCTTCATAAAGTCGCGGCTTGCAGCAGATAATGTTAGATGTCTACTTCACATCATTGACGCTGCTACAGATAATCAAACACCCATGTCTGTACTTTCACTTGATGCTATGAAAGCCTTTGACCGATTAGAATGGTCGTATTTATGGTCTGTTTTGAAGGCAATGGGCTTTGGTAACACTTTTATTGGTATGATTAAGACGCTATACTCAAACCCCTCAGCGCAGGTACTAACTGGTCAAACATACTCCTCCCTCTTCTCAGTTTCCAGGTCATCACGCCACGACTGTCCACTAAGCCCTGCACTATTCGTGCTCTCCTTGGAGCCACTAGCTCAAGCAATTCGCCAGTCTGACCTGGTCTCCCCCATCTTTTTTTATAACACCCAGCATCAGCTGTTGCTATATGCGGACCAAGTTTTAGTTTTCTTGGAAAATCCTGCTCAGTCGGCACCACACCTTTTGACCATCTGTGAGGAGTTTGGTAATATGTCAGGTTTTAAAATTAACTGGTCCAAATCTGCTCTCTTACATCTGAATGACACTGCTAAAACATCTATCCTTCCGGCCAATATTCCCATAGTACAACACTTTAAGTATTTAGGAATTGAAATATTTTCTTCTTTAAATCAGATTGTTAAGCATAACTATTCACTTGTCCTGAATAAGATCTTGAGGGATATGGACCGGTGGATTGGTCTCCCTATGTCTATTCGAGCCCGTATATATATTATAAAAATGAATATTCTGCCCCGGATCAATTTTGTAAGCTCTATGGTTCCTCTTCCCCCTCCATCTGATTACTGGAGCAAGCTCCAATCTGCAATCTCCAACTTCATTTGGAACCGGAAGCGGCCACGTCTGAAATTGTCTGTTCTTCAGAAAAGGAGGGAAGATGGCGGCCTGGCCGTTCCTAATTTTGAACTTTATTCTTGGTCGTTCGTGCTCAGGCCCCTGCTCTCCTGGTTTGATTCTCATCCCTCTGTCTCTTGGCGCATGTTAGAGAGCAATATAGTTAAGCCATGGACACTTCAAGATGTTCTCTTTAGCAACATTTCTAAAAAACAGTGTCAACTACGCCTTGGCCCCATTATCTCTCATCTTGTGCTGGTATGGAGGTTAGTTGAAACACACTGTCAACTTTCATGCAAGTGGCACACCTTTTCTCCAGTATTCAATAATAAGGCACTTCTGATTGGTGGAAGACCTATCTCTGCTCCCCAGTGGGAACAGAGGGGTGTTCACTATATAAAAGACATTTATAATGATTTTGGATTACTCTCTTTTGCTGCTATTAAGGATGCATTCGATCTGCCAGGTTCCACTTTTTTCTTTTATTTACAGCTAAGGTCAGCGCTTACAGCACATGGCGTACCCTGGCAATGTTCTTTACCTACCCACCCACTCCGAGATCTTTTTACTAAACAAAACAGAGCTAAGGGTATGGTATCCAAATTGTACCATTTTCTGCAGGTAACAGATCTTGTCTCACTCCCTGTGGAGAGGATCTGGAGGAGAGATTGCCCACACCTGGCTCACGATTTTGATTGGGATGCAGTGTGGTCCAGCATTCATGAAGCATCTCGTAATCCAGACCATCTACAAATTCACTTTAATTTTTTACACAGAACATACCTCACCCCTGTTAAACTCCATCATATGAAAATTATTAATGAGCCGTGTTGTAATCTGTGCTCATTGAAAGCTCAGGGCACATTTATTCACATGTTCTGGGACTGTCCTCCTGTTAGACAATTCTGGGGCAATGTTGCACCCAAACTATCTGATTTGATACTTGATTCAGTGCCTGTCACTACATATGATATATGATTCTAAATGATCTGTCAATCCTCAATATTTCTAAACTCAAAAAGCAAGTCATCTTTGCTGGACTGACAGCAGCCAAGAAAATGATTGCAACTCGATGGAAGCCACCTCATTCTCTAACTATTCAATCTTGGATTCTCTCCCTTTTGGACATCATATACATGGAGCTTTCAACAGCTCAGATTAATGGTACTAATGAAAGCACCCTTAACACCTGGCGTTGTACCGCTGACTCTTTGAAAAACATGCTGTAAGTTGATTTTGCCACTGGCTCTCTCACCTTAGTGCCTCTAGATGTCAAGCCCCCTCTGTCTTGTCAATATGTTTGTGAGTCTGTGTGTGTTTGTGTGTATTTTTGTAGATTATGTATGCAATTTCATTTTTACTTTTATATTTTATTTATTGTTATTATTATCATTATTATTATTATTTATTAATATTATTATTATTATTATTTATTAATATTATTATCATCATCAGTACTACCCATGACACGTTCTTTTGTCCTGGGCTAACTGTCTTTCTCTGTGAATCCATTCTAATAATATTGTATCCCCTGAAATATTTCTGTTTGAACTTAATGAAAATGAAAATTAAAAAAATTTTTATCACAAAAAAAGAAATGGTGTCTGTCCACCAACCACCTAAATTATCTCAATCTAAAATTAAACAAAGAGGAGTTGTGCATAAGAACCTCATAAAAATTAAAACCTCTTCTGTAACAGAAAGACAAAACAGGAGAATTAAATGCGGACTGTTAAATATCAGCTCTCTATTGTCTAAAGCAGTGTTAGTAGACAAATTAATTTCACATAATTTCACACAATCATATTGATTTACTCAGTCTCACCGAAACCTGGCTGTGTCCAGATGAATATGTTAGTCTAAATGAATCCACTCCTCCCAGTCATAGTAATACCCACATTCCTCGAGGCAGCGGCCGAGGAGGGGGAGTTGCAGCCATTTTTAACTCTAGTCTGTTAAATCAGCCCTAAAGCTAAACTAGACTATAATTCATTTGAAAGCTTCATTCTTAGTCTTTCACATCCGACCTGGAAAACTTCACAGCCACTTTTATTTGTTATAGTGTACCGTGCTCCTGGCCCGTACTTTGAATTTGTTTCTGAATTCTCAGAGTTTTTATCCAGTTTGGTTCTTAAATCAGATAAAGTTATTATTGTAGGCGATTTTAACATTCATGTCGACGTTGATAATGACTCCCTGGCTACCGCGTTTATCTCATTATTAGACTCCACTGGCATCAGTCAAGGTGTACATGAACTCACTCACTGTTTTAAACATACCCTCGATCTAGTTCTGACGTATGGAATTGAAATTGATTACCTAACAGTCTTTCCACAGAATCCCTCTCTATCGGATCATTATTTGATTGCTTTTGATTTCTTTTTACTCGATTACACGCCACTCAGCAATAGTTACTATACTAGATGTTTATCAGATAGTGCTGTCGCAAAATTTAAGGAAAAGATTACTCGTTTGTTAAATTCAATATCAAGTCCTTCAGTAACAGAGGTTTTCCCGTGCCGACTTTAACCTCTCCCAAATTGATCATCTTGTAGGCCGTAGGCTCCCTGTGAACAACACTCGACTCTGTAAAGAAGTTAACAAAGTTAACACTCCTTGGTATAACTCTCAAACCAGTAAGTTAAAACAAATATTGCGAAAATTTGAAAGGAATTGGTGATTAACCAAACTGGAAGAATCTTGTTTAATCTGGGCAGACAGTCTCCAAACGTATAAGAGGGGCCTCCACAATGCCAGAGCAAACTATTACTCAGCATTAATAGAAGAAAACAAGAATAACCCCAGGTTTCTTTTCAGCAGTGTAGCCGGGCTGACTGAGAGTCAGAGCCTTGTATTCCTTTAGCCCTGAGCAGTAATGATTTTATGAGCTTTTTTAATGACAAAATTCTAACTATTAGAGGCAAAATTCATGACCTCCTGTCCTCAGATAGTACCTATCTAACCTCAAACACAGCTGTAAGACGCAATATATAATAAGATTGCTTCTCCCCAATTTCTCTTCAAGAATTGACCGCAGTGATTTCTTCATCTAAATCATCAACGTGTCTCTTAGACCCCATCCCAACTAGGCTACTTAAGGAGGTCTTACCCTTAGTTAACACTCATATATTAAATATGATCAATATATCCTTATTAACAGGCTATGTACCACAGTCTTTTAAGGTAGCTGTAATTAAACCTCTCCTAAAAAAGCCAACCCTGGATCCAGAGGTGTTAGCCAACTATAGACCAATATCTAATCTTCCCTTTCTTTCAAAGATCCTTGAGAAAGTAGTCGCAGACCAGCTGTGTGATTTTCTCCATGATAATAATTTATTTGATTAATTTAAGTCAAGATGCAGAAAAATTGGTCCACGCTTTTGTTACCTCAAGGCTGGATTACTGTAACTCTCTATTATCAGGTAGCTCTAGTAAGTCATAAACTCTCCAGCTAATTCAGAATGCAGCAGCACGTATACTAACAGGAACTAAGAGACGAGATCATATTTCTCCTGTTTTAGCTTCTCTGCACTGGCTCCCTGTAAAATCCAGAATTGAATTTAAAATCCTACTGTTAACTTATAAAGCTCTAAATGGTCAGGCTCCATCATATCTTAGAGAGCTCATAGTGCCCTATTATCCCACCAGAACTCTGCACTGCAGGGCATGCAGGGTTACTCGTGGTCCCTAAAGTCTCCAAAAGTAGATAAGGAGCCAGAGCCTTCAGCTATCAGGCTCCTCCCCTGTGGAATCATCTTCCTGTTGTGGTGCGGGAGGCAAACACCGTCTCCACATTTAAGACTTTCCTCTTTGATAAATCTTATAGTTAGGGCTGGCTCAGGCTTGCCATTAGTCATACTTCTACTGTTATGTCACACATGTATACTATCAGATCATAATATATTATTATTAATTATAATATTATTACTTTCATTAATGTTGTTGTAAGCTACTGTCATTACCATCTGTCCTGCATCTCTCTCTCTCTCTGTCTCTCTCTCTTTCTGTGTCATACGGATTACTGTTAATTTATCATGTTGATCTGTTCTGTCCAACATCTATTGCACGTCTGTCCGTCCTGGAAGAGGGATCCCTCCTCAGTTGCTCCTGAGGTTTCTACCGTCCCGTCCCCCCCCCCCCATTACAGGTTTTTTTTTTTTTTTTTTGGGGGGGGGGTCCTTATCTGCTGTGAGGGTCCAAAGGACAGAGGGATGTCGTATGCTGTAATGCCATGTGAGGCGAATTGTGATTTGTGATATTGGGCTTTATAAAAAGAAAAATTGAATTGAATTGAACTCTGAATGTGAAACACTGATGGAAGTGATGTCTTTTCTTTGTGCTCCTCTTTGCCTCTGACCTACTTTAAGTGCCCCCAATATATACTTTACAGCTCTACACTGACCTCGTACTTACATAGTTCCAAAAATACATTTAAAGATCAGAAGCAAAAATAGCTTTACACGAGCCGAGGTGCTGCTTTCATGTCAAAGTTAAAAGCAGCCTTCAGAGGAGGTATCCTGTCTCAGCAACTATAATGGTTCGGAACTGAAATAAAAATGTTCAAAGTGACATGCTGTATAGAACTAACTCGGTGCTAGAGAGCAGGTCCATTCAGTGACTGATGAAGAACTATTACCATGTTCACTCATTCCTTCTGCAAGAAATAAATTCACTTCTACAGGGTTATCAGTCTCTGATTTACATTTTTAAATCCCTTTTTTGTCATTCTGTGATCTGCAGTACTGATGTTTAGAGGTAAAAAGTAATCCAGCACAGTTTTTCTTAAGTACTGAAATTAAGTTTAGTTTAGATGATTTTGTTAATTTTGTAAGATATTTTCATTTGCAAAGTTCATAGAAAATGATGCACTGCTGAAGGTTCGACTATATCACAAGTTCTTAATTTAACGTGGACCTTAGTCTGACAATAAATCACCACTGCCAATATATACAACACATATCAACAAATGACAAGACATGTGGCGTATATTCACTAAGCCTGTCAGAAATTAACTGCCAGATGTGCCTGCAGAACAATGGAGTGGAGAGGAAAGCCCTCTGCTGCTCAACTTGTAATATTCAGCACATAAGAGACTTTTGGGACTACATGCATAAATTCATTCTGTAAGAGCAAATGTGAGGAAATATTACACAGTGATGTTTTCAGCTCAACAATAGGATCAGTGATTGAAAAAGTAAATGAAAAGATATTGAAAATCAGTGAGAAATTTTTTGGTAAACTCTTGACTAGATCCTATCTTTTTCCTGCAAGGAGAAAATATCATGTCCCACTTAATAATTATGACTAGTTGCTTTATTCCCTGGGTCTTCAACAGGGGGTCTGCATCCCTCAGGGAGTCTTCAGAGTTACTGCAGAGGGGCCACCAAACTATTGTTTATTAATTTAAGTTTTAATTATTTTTTTTGTTAAAATATGTTTGAAAACACATATTAACATGCATCCAACATGTTATTAGCAAAGATATATCAGTCATTTAATTTAAAACTAGAATTACCACCTTGTGGCTGTATGCTTTTGCACACCAGTGAAGTTCCTCCTGTAGTTTACATCCATGTCTGTGAAAACAGATTCTTCACACACAGAAAATCTATACAGTCAGTACAGTTTCAATTGCAGTGTCACCAATTCAGAATCAGACCAAATGTCTCCCCTTCTGTTCCTGAAATATGATGGTGAATAATGGCCAGGGCCCGCATTCACAAAGAATCCTATGACTAAAAGTAGCTCTTAGATGAAAAACTGTTAAGAGGAGGGAGGAGTACTTAGCACTTAGAGTAAGAAGCCCCAGAGTGTCTAAACAGAGAAGATGGCAGAAAGACAGAGAGGAAGGAGAGATATTCTCCGTATATTGAACGACAGTGATTTAATAAGACGCTACCGGCTTGATCGTGCAGGGATAATGTTTGTGGTTGACCTCATCAGGGATGAGCTTACTTTTCACACCCAGCGTAGTAACGCAATAACGCCCGCTTTGGATTGCAGCACATACCAGCACTTCTCATACTCAACGCTTGCGCGTAAAAGGAGAGGGAACGACGCATTAATTTGTCGGGCAATGTGCTCCCAAGTCTGCCTCTTCCCTTGTGCCGTGATCCCAGGACCGAATTTCCCTCTTAAAACTCATTTGTTCTCCTCCACGAGCCGTGCCAACAGCCGGCACTGCTCTTCTGTCCAGTTCGGCTTTCTCGTTCTTTTTTTCTCCATTTCATTCGTTGTTTTGGTCATTCTGCCAAATCAAACCACTTTTTACAAGGAGGCCAGCAATCACAGTAATTGCTGACAGCTGAGTCTGCGTCCACCATTAATATCAAATAGATTAAGTAGTAAAATTACCAGCATGGCGAGTAAACATAGCAATAAGCAAATCAATATAATAATCGGCATGTGAATGAGGTACGTTCAAACATTGTGAAGCTGTGTAACAATTCATTTTCATGACATAAAATTATTTTCACGATTACACATTTCTTAATACAGTCTAAGTTCTATGATTGGTTGGTTTCACTGTCCATTCATTACTAGGAGCGCATTTGTTTGGGTTTTTTTTTTTTTTTGTTTTCTCCTTTTTGTAACAACCAATCACAGCTTTTAGAAGACTGTGTCATACCTAGCAACGGGGTCAACCACACCTCCTCACTAAGATAAAAGTTTCTGTCCCCTCCTTGCTCAGAGTTGCTCTCAGAAACTTCCTGAATCACTCTTAAGCTAAGATTCCTTGCTAGAAATTTTTAGGCTAAGTTATGAGCTCTCTGAGAGGACTTGGAGAATCTTTGTGAATATGGTCCCAGGAGTGTATTTTCAGAACATGACAATGTCACAGATAGTTGACCTTTGACCTTTTGAATATAAAATGTCATCACTATTATTTCATTCTATTAGACATTTGTGTGAAGTTTTGTCATAATTAGTGTAAGAATTTCTTGAGTTATGGCCAAAAACGTGTTTTGTGGGGTCACACTGACCTTGACCACTGAATTCTCGTAAGTTCATTGTTGAGATACAGTAGACCATTTTGCCAAATTTGAGGAAATTCCTTCAAGACGTTCTTGAGCTATGTTCATGAGAATGAAACAGGCGAGGTCACACTGACCTCGACCTATGACCTATGACTAGGGATAGGTACTGAAACCGGCTACTAAATTAGCTCTGACGTTATTGGTTCTTTTATCGGTACTTTTACACATTTTGGTTTAACTCATTATCATCCTGCAGCCTCTCATCTGTGCTTTGTGCCAAGGCTGACCTCCTCCACATACACACACATGCACCAACACAACATGGTAGTCCGTGAACAGCCGAGCAGCCACGGTGGAAATGAAGTTAAGAGAACTTGAAAATTATTGAGTTGACAGCAGCTACGCTCGTTACTGTAAGTGCAATTAAACCTTAGCGAGTAAGAAGCCAATACTTTATCAATACATGTTTTTAGCAAGCATGAACATGTAGACAGTAATATTCAATATGCTCTATCTGAAGTCTCTCATCCACCGCCAATAACGTTATGTTTTACAGAAGGACAGCGCGGTAGTTTGTCTGATCGCGAATTGTTACTAATAAGCTAAAATGACAGCTGTCTGTATGTAGTTTGTTTGACACTTATCTTAAAATTGGGCAAATACTTTTAAACTTAGTTGCTGGCTGACACAAACAATCTTAGTTGCTGGCTGACGCAAACAATCTAAAGGACAGCAGGACTGACTTACAGTAACTAATAAAAACTAAACTTCACTCAGTATTGTCATGTCAGGAATATTATTTTTCTAGTGACTTTGCTGTTGTAAAAATTACTATTGCTGCTCTAGAAACAACAATTTGTTCTATTTAATTCAATAATCCTGTTCTGAATTAATTCTTTTTTTAAATTAATGTTTTCTAAAAAGCAATTATTTAGAAATGAAAAAGAACCAATAAGAGGACCAATAAAGTACCGAATCGAGTATCAATAAAACCTTAACGATACCGATCCCTACCTATGACAACCAAAATCTTGTCAGTTCATTATGATCCAACTGGGCAGTTGAGTCATTTTAGAGGAAAAAAAAAAAAAAAATTCTCTTGAGGCGTTCTTGACAACGTGTTCACAAGAATGGGATGGACGGACAACCTCAAAGCATAACGCTTCCAGCAACGCATAACAAAACCCAAGAATAACAATTTAACAATTTAATGGATTTATTAAAAACTTTGGTTAAATTGTGTGTTTATGCAACACAAAATAATATTTACTAATATACAGTACCTCGGCTATGAAAAAAATGCATCTCATGGACTTCGATCCTGTGGCACACGCACACCTGCATGCATGTGGTGCTGCATTATACAGTCCTGCCAACAGTCTCATGCTGTTCCACTAACCCTTTCTCCATTTGCACTTCATACAGAGCAAAACATGTAGACAGGCAACACACAGGCAACAACTAAGTCCTATAACAATGGCCAAGGCAGCATCACAACAAATAACCCTGTTACATGTTTGTACAGAGTGCTCTGAAAATACATACTCACCTTTCACACTGCACTGCTACATGGCAAGCATCAGGAGAGCTGGTGATTCTGCACACAGTTGGCTTCTGGGAAATAAAACAAAGAGAGACAGTGGGTGTTTCTCAAAGTCAAGGATCTCTCCTTGGGAGGACAGGTCATGCATGCATATATTTCTGGATCATATTTAAGAGTAAGCGGAGTAATGAAGTAAAGACAGCTGAAAAAGTTCTAAATTATCATTTACAGTATATACACGGACTCGCACACAGAATCACAGTCATTTAACAGTGATTACTTTTTTAAAACATATTTTCTGTCTGTCACCACACTGCACTACAACAATATGAATAGCAGACCTGATGAGGTGCGCTGCTCTGAAACACGATTGTACATTATACCACCGGGTAATCCTCTTGTATCTAACCTTTGTCTTTTTGTAATGCTGCTGCTCTATGTGCCTTTAATTGTCCCCTGGGAACAAATAAAGTTTTTTGAATTGAATTGAAATAAGTTCACCTCATTCACCTTAGCACTCCATCTCTGCTCTAAATGATTAATTTTAAACTTTTTTGTAAATCTAAATCATGTTATTTAAAAAATCTCATCATGTGGCAGTGGACACATTGGAAAGTGTAAATTATGAGGGTTCTGTCAATATTTTTTCATGCTTGTTAATAAAAACTCAGGTGGAGACATTACTCCAAATAAATGACATTAATCTAAGTCCTGCCGAGCTCTGCCGGCGCAGGTTTCATTGAGGAGGCCCCACCCACACTTCCAGCAAATCGTGTACTGTGCAAAGCATTGTGGGGATTTTATACCCACAGAGGATCCTTCAAATTTCTCTGAAAGAAGGACTTAGTCCTTTGTGAAACTCGGAGGGATCCTTGACACTGGAACAGTCCTTCGGCGGGGGTCGATGAGGTAATGTCCTTCAAATTTGGCCGTTTGAAGATCCTTCATTGAACTTGAGAAACACCTAGAGTGGTGGAGTCAGCAGGCTTCTTAGTCTTCCTTTAATAAAATAGGGGGATTTTTACTGCCTGTTCTTCTGCTGTAGTAAGAGCACCAACTTGGATTGACTGATTAAAAACCTTTATTTATGCAGGGGAAACTCACTGACAACAAGCTTGCTTTAGCAAAAGTGCCCTACTTACAGTGTTAAATCTCTTTAAAGCTGCAATAATCACATTTTTTTATATTACCAATGGATCAAACACCTACCTGTAACGTGACAGGTATCGGCTGTCATGACAAACCCACATAGAATTATTGCCAACTTTGCATTTTCCTCACCTCTCCAGAATGTTTTATCATCCTTCAGCTTACTTTTTTGGTGTGAGGGCATTACATTTTTCAGCGGCAGGCAGCTGTTTTCAGTTTAAAACCTCTGATAAACCTACTGTACAGTCTACACTACCTGCTCAGAACCAAACAGTAGACAATGAATGTCTATTTAACCTGCCACTGCACTGGAAACTATGTCCACAATTGACTATGGTAGGATTTTATTTAATCTACTTTTATGTCTGTTAGGTCACTATCTATCACTGAATGAGGTCACAAAATGGTGACTGAGCCTATGGGCTACTGATGAAAGCCCTTGCATTTTTTCTGTCTGTGGACACACACACACACACACACACACACACACACACACACACACACACACACACACACACACACACACACACACACACACACACACACACACACACACACAAATCAAGGGTAGTACACAGTCATGAGAAGGATTGGGGAGTAATGAAATACAAGTAAATAAATTATGCATCAAAAATAAAAAAATATGAGTAACTGTATTCCACTATAGTTTAAATTGGTGGTATTCTAAATACAGTTACTGTCTTAAAAAATAGATTACTTGAAAGTATTACTGTGTTTTGTTTTATCTGTTCCAACACTGTGTCCCAACTGAATGTGATGGGAGTAGCATCAGTTTGATTGCAATGTTTTCTATTGGAATGTTCTGACTGGCAGCAAGTGATGCAGCGCTGCTGATCTGAGCTGAACTTTTTCAGAAGCCCCATTTCTATTAATTCCTGTTGCTAACTTTGAAGGGTCTGTGGTGGGCGAGGAACAGCTGTCTGGAGGGAGATCACCGGGGAGCTTAAAGTTTCTGGTAATAATTATCTCCTTGCTGTTGGCTATATTTTATGTAATTTCCAGTAAATTTCACAATATAAAACATGTTATCTGTTTAAAAAGTACAGAGAGAGAGAGCAATTACTTGCCCAACTTTTAAGTGGTTACATCTCCTGTCAGGTATGCTGTTGATAGCCTGTGTGGATTGTTTATATGACTGAACAAAAGTATTAAACAGATTTAATGTGGACAGAGATGAGGTGCAAACTTCCCATAAACTGATCATAAAAACTGTATGCAGTGCACCTGGCACACAACAATAGCCCCTTTTCCACCGCAGGAACTTTTACCATTTACCCAGGCTTTTGAAAAGCCTCCCTGCGTTTCCACTGAAATCACCGGAGGAAAAAACACTTTCCCTCAACCCCAAACTTTGCCTGAAAAAAGTACCTAGTAGGGGGGTAGGTCTTTTCAGATTACCCGGAATTCTTGAGGGGCGGGGCTGCGTGCCGAGGAACGCTGATTGGTGGACTTGCAGCGTTCTGCACTTCCTGGTACGGGCAGCTGCTGCAAACTTTGTTTAATTTCTACAGGCTTCACTTCGTTTGTGTTTTGATTAAGGATGGGTACCGACACTCGGTACTAAATTAGCCCCGGAGCTAAATATTAAAGACCGTACTACTGTTAAGCGCTAACGGTATCGTTTTTTTTGTGCCGGTGCTAAACTCCTCCACATATACACACGCCTAAACAGCGAAGCGACCGCAATGGAAACGAAGTGAAGATAACTCGAAAATGACTCGAGTTGACGGCAGCTACACTAGTTACTGTGACAGTAACCCTTGGTGAGTAAGAAGCCAATACTTTATCAATACATGTGTTCAGTAAGCATGAACATGTAAACATGTAGACAGCGATATTCAATATGCTCCGTCCACAGTCTCTCATCCACCGACACTAACATTATGTCTTACACAAGCACAGCACTCTAGTTCGGCTGATAGTGAATTGTTACTAATGAGCTCAAATGACAGCTGTCTGTATGTAGACTAACTTAGTCTGACACTTATCTTAAAATACTTTTAAACTGAGCTGTGGCTGAAAGAAAGAGCCCCTCCTCTTCCCACACCGACATGTAACCAGTCAAGCTGGCGGAGCTAAATACAGGGCACATGCTGAATCATCTGCGTCATCATGCCAATTTCATTACATTTTCCGGAACTTTGAGGTGCAGTGGAAACACAAACCACACAGATTACCAGGAATTATTTTACCCAGGTAAATGAATTCCTGGTAGAAAAAAAAAAAAAGTTCCTGGAAATGTTGGTGGAAAAGGGGCTAATGTGAGAGGAGATGGACTGCCAAGACACTGTTGGGTGTTTTTGGTATAAAAATATAAGTCCGCAGTTATCAAACTGATAGCGAGTAGGTTGGATCAGAGCAGAGGGAGTAGTAGAGCAGAGTGAATAGCTAGTAATTTGTCAAATTGTATTGCTAGCATTGTGTATTTTAGTGTAGGTTTACAGTTAGTAGTGTGATTATAGTATTTAGGTTAGTTGGTCAAGGAGAGGCGCCGAGGCTCGGGAGTATATATGCGGGGCGGCGAGGGAGGGAGGGGTGGAGGGCTGCTGCGCCGTGACAGAGTGCCGAGCCTCGGGGGTATATGTGCGGGGCCGCGAGGGAGGGAGGGGTGGATGGATGCAGTGGGCTGCTGCGCGGTGAGCCCAGGCTCCCAGAGAAGGAGAAATAGAACCAAGTAGGATAAAATAAGTCAAAGTGTGGAGAAGGGGACGGGCTGAGCTCCAGCCGCCTTCCCTTCTGCCCGTGTGACACAGTTGGGGGGGGGGGTTTCCAAGCCACCATCGGCACAATGAAAAGCCCTCTCTCCACTCTCCCCGCAGTGACGGACAATCTTCACTCCATCCCCTTCCTCAGCCGCCCGCCTGTCCTCCCCCTCCCTCAGCTCCGCCTATCTTTTCTGAATATTTTTAAATCAAGCTGTGGGTGGAGTAATGCCCAGAGAGAGACAATAACATTTTATTACAACTTTAAATATGTTGCAATATGCTGAGTATTGCAATAACATATATT